>PVIW01003914.1:0-150040 GCA_004026585.1 Noctilio leporinus
CATCAGTGGATGATTGGATCAAAAAACTTTGGTACATTTACACAATGGAATTCTATATAGCAGAAAGAAAGAAGGAACTTGTACCCTTTGCAACAACATGGATGGAACTGGAGAGTATTATGCTTAGTGAAATAAGCCAGTCAGTGAAGGACAAATATCATATGATCTCACCCATTACGGGACAATAATGAGCAAAACAGAACCTAGTATATGAATACAAGGAATAGGCTTTCAGTGGTCAGGGGGAACAGGGTTGGGGGGAGAGGGGAGGTAGAGGCAAAGAAGGGGAGCAGCTTAAACAAGAACCTAGTATAAAGGAACCATGGACATGGACAACAGGTGGGATTGACTTTGCGGGGAATGGGTGGGTGGGGAGGGGGACAGAGGGGAGCAAAAAGGGGATGGATGTAATACAACAGCAATAAAATTAAAAAAAAAAAAAAGAAAAAGAAAAAGGGAAACCAGGAAAGCTTGGTACCATGGCAAACAAGGAAGAGTTTCATGTAGATCAGAGTGTAAGTTGTGGAAAACACTCTGAAACATAAATTCTAGTTAGATGGGAACTGAAAAAACAAACAAAAAAAATTGTTCTTTGGATTTTGCAAATGGAGATTATTGTTGACCTAGCAAGAGCTAGCGGAGTGTGTGGTTGAGCAAAGAGGCGAGCCATGTCTACCTATGCCACCATCTTGACTAGAAGTCAAGATCAGTGTTTTAAAAATAAGTTGTATTACTACATGCTAGCTATGAAAAATCCAAAAATAAAATTAAGCATATAAGTTCTGTTTATAATAGCATCCACAAAAAGAATAAAATATTTAGGAATAGATTTAACCAAAGATGTGTGAGACTGAAACTGTAAAACATTGTTGAAAGAAATG
Source organism: Noctilio leporinus (assembly GCA_004026585.1). Taxonomy (NCBI): domain Eukaryota; kingdom Metazoa; phylum Chordata; class Mammalia; order Chiroptera; family Noctilionidae; genus Noctilio; species Noctilio leporinus. The sequence goes on from PVIW01003914.1 coordinate 882, forward strand.
AAAGATCTAAAAAATAGGAAAACTATCCCATGTTTATGGACTAGAATTTAAATTTTGTTAACATGGCAATACTCCCCTAGTGATCTATAGATTCAATGCAATCCTTATTAAAATTCAGCTACCTTTCTGCAGAAATAGATAAGCTTATACTAAAATTCATATAGAAATATTTCAAGGACCCGAACAGTCAAAACAATTTTAAAAAAGAACAAAGATGATAGACTGATACTTCCCAATTTCAAAACTTATCACAAATCTGCAGTAATGAAGATAATGTGGTACTAGCATAAGGATAGAAATACAGATTTGAAATAGAATTGAGTGTCCAGAAAGAATCCCATGTATTTATGGTCAGTTCATTTTTGACAAGGGTACCTAGACCATTTAATGGGGAAAGAATAGTCTTTCAACACACGGTGCTGGGGCAACTGGATATCCATATGTAAAAGATGAAGTTGGACCCTTACTTCATACTATGTACAAAAAATGAACTCCAAAGGGATCAAAGACTTAAATGTCAGAGCAAAACCTAGAAAAGTCTTAGAAGGAAACATAGGTGTTTTAACACCATCATCCCATTAAGTAAATTGGAACTCTTAATACTTTGCTGATGGGAATGTAAAATGGTGAATTCTATGGACTCTGAATTATATCTCAACTTTTTAAACAAAGATTATTCCGGCTGTATATAGGGATGAAGCATTGTTGGGCAAGAGTGGAGACTGGGAGGTTGTTGCAGTCTAGCCTAGGGATGAGCCAATGGGGTAGTAAGGCCCAAGGGGACGATGGCTTTAAAAGATGGGAAGGCTCAGGACAGGACTCTGTTGAAGAAGCTTGCTTCAACAGGGAGAGGGACACCTCCCACACTGAGGCAAGAGGGAAGAAGGGATGTGGATACAGGAGTGGGCATTTTAGAAAATTGGATATGTCCTTTGCTTTGGTACAAAAAGGATTGTGAACCATTGTGAGCATAGGATGCCTAGAAACCTCACCTAGCTGTGGGCAAGCAGAAAACTTGGCCTTGGCTTCCAGGAAGATCATGGGTGCTGGGATTGAGCATAAGGGCTACTGGTCAGGGAAGCAATCTTCTTGAATTGAAATACAACAATGATTTTTGAGTTGAAATATGGGGAAACTTGAAATATTCATTCTATTATTATGGCTCTATAATACAAGCCATACCCTAATTTTAATGAATGTTTATTTTATGAAATCAAACTGATTGATTAGTCAAAAATTGGCATTTTATTTCATAATTACAATTTAATTTTGAATTGGGTATATGGCAATGCATTAATAAAAGAGTAAAAGGTAGAATTGATAATAATATTAACTTACATGGTATTATACCAGATTTTTTTTTTTAAGATTTTATTTATTGTTTTTCAGAGAGAGGGGAAAGGAGAGAGGCAGAGAGGGAGAGAGACATCAATGTATGGTTGCCTTTCACCTGCCTCCAGCTATGGATCTGGCTGGAGACCTGGCTTGCAACCTGGTTATGTTGCCCTGGCTGGGAATCGAACCAGCAACCTTTGAGTTCGCAGGCCGGCCCCTTATCCACTGTGCTACCAGCCAGGTATACCAGATTTTTTTAATCTTCAGTGTCTCACTTGGTCTCTATAGTAACCATGTGAAGCAAGTTTTATTATTTTCACATTCATTTTATATAAGGATATGGGGGCTTAGTTAAGTAGCCTTAATCCAAGTCTTCCAAATTTCATGTTCTTTCCACTATTACCCAATGAATCAAACAGAAACCTTTTCTTTCTTTCTTCCTTTCCTTTTTTTTTTTTCCTCTTCTTCTTCTTCTTCTTCTCCTTCTTCTTTTTTTGCCTATTGAAATTCTCAGAGTATGTTGCCAAGGTATCTTTTTCCAGAAAGTCTATTTTTGTAAAATGCCTCTGATGCTTGCTCTCTCCAGTGACTATTTTAAATAACATTGTTCTCTTAATATGAATGCTAATTGTAGAAAATGTACTGTAGAAAAATATTTTAAAAATCCCATTCAGATAGCTACTGTTAATGTTTTAGTGTTACTTCCTAAAAATTATTTATATGTACACACACACACACACACATATATAAATATGTATAATTATCTTTATTTGTACAAAGTTGTGCTCATACCATAAACAGCTTTGCATCCCATTTTTCTGGTGAGGATGATGCTGTGAGAAGTGGCATAGCATACTGGTGGAGGTTCATTAGGCTCTGGGCAACCCTGGCATTCTGTACAACCTCAGTGCTTTGTTGAGCAGTAGGAAGCTGATTGGTAGCTGGTAGAATATGAACACATATCATCACTTAGGCCCCAGCTTTGAGTCCCACCAGTTAATTCTGGGGCAATAGGAAAGATCCCATTTCCTTCGTTACACTTAAAAAAAAAAAAAAAAGATTTTACTTAATCTATTTTTAGAGAAAGGGAAAGGGAGGTAGAAGAGAGGGAGAGAAACATCAGTGTGTGGTTGCCTCTCATGCACCCCCAACTGGGGACCTGGCCCACAGTCCAGGCATGTGCCCTGACTGGGAATTGAACCAGCAACCATTTGGTTTGCAGGCTGGCACTCAATCCATTGAGCCACACCAGCCAGGGCACTTACATGATACTGAAACTATATTAAAATGATTTATTGTGTTTGCCTCCCCATTACACTAGAATCATGTTGACTGCAAGCACTGTCTTGTTCTTCACACAGCCTGGCACATACCTTGTGCACAGCTGAACTGAAAAGGGACTTGGTAAATGACAGACTCAGTTTAGTGTTTTCTTGGTCATTGTACCAGAATAGATGGTCATAAAGATAACCTATGAAATATAATCAGGATAAATGTAGATTCCTGTAGCTGCATACAGATATAACAGGCATGCAACTATCCGGTGGGCAAGTGTGGCTTTGCAGCAGTCATGTGGGAAAAGGTGGGGATTTTCACTGAGAGGGCCTCGGCCTAGGTTGCCAATGCAGCCAGACTGTAGGATGCCGACTGGAATCTTGGCCTTCTGTGCTGGTGCCTCTCAGATGATGCTCTTATCGTTGTCTCCATTTCTCTCTTGCATCTTCAGTAATTTCCTCTCCTCTCCTTCTTCTCATCCTATAACTATGTCCATGGTCCCCTCCCCCCTGGCCTTTAAAACCCTCTGTCCTGTCCTGCCTTTTCCTCAGATGCCTCCTTCTGTTTATTGTCTTGAAAGAAGAGTCTATACTCATTGCTTCCCTTTCCTCCCCATCTATCCTTTACTATCTGAAAACCTCTTGCCCACCTTAGTTTCCAGGATGCCACTTTCTCTCAGTTAATCTTTCCCTCTCCTTCCTTCCTCTCTGGAGATAACTTTGCTTTACTGAAAAGCTGGAGACCCTCCAAAGTGATTCAGCTCTCCATCTCTCATTTGGTGCACTATGACATCATTGAATATACGCCCCCTCCTCTTTCCTGACTGTGGCTCCCCTACCTACTTGTTTCCTTGAGCCCATCTGCTCCTGAAACACCTCGCTCAACCAACCATCCCTCTCCTGTTGCAGTTTCTACTCATTCCATCCTTTCCGCCTACAAATATGTGCAAATCTTATCATCCCTACCGCCTCCTTTGGATTTTTCCATCCTTTAAGATTTTCCCATGATCCTCTGCCCTTCACCACCAGCCTTTGCCAAAGAGAAGTCCACCTCCCTGCCTCCCTCTTGCCTCCTCTCACCAATCACTCAGTGTCATAACTGTCTGACTTAGGCCTGAGTTACTTTAGAAACCTACCCAGCACTTTTAGTGCCTTTCCTCCCCTTCTCCCATAGTTCTCACTCTCAGGGGTCTCCCTGCAGGATTTGGCCAACTCCTCCTTTTAGGGCAGTTCCCATTCCTCACCTTCTCTTCCCTGCCTTTCTTAGTTTTTTGCAGTGACTGCTTCTCCCCTTCTAGATGGGGTGTTTCCTGGTGCTCTGTTCTTGGTCTTTTTTTCGTGACACTTTCCCCATTACCTATAATAACAAGGAGGTGGAGACATGGTGCTGGGAAGACTATAGGGATAGGGGAGTTCTTTGTGTTGGTTTGGTGGTATTGATTTGTCATTGTGGTGGTAGTTGTTTTGTAAGGGTTTGAGAGATTCCTTAGGGCACAAAGGAGAGGGTTGGAAGGGAGGAGACCAATAAACCACATGTTGGTTCTGCTATTTTCTGGACATGCCCCAAACATTCTTGGTCATGGTCTTTCTCTACCTGTTGTGTTCTCTTCCTTCTCATGAACTCTGTAGCATTTTGGTATTGCTTCTCTTGCAAATCAGGTATGAGGTTGTCATCCTTTTACCATGTACTATAGCTTATATTCTTCACCAAGACACAGGCTTTCTTGATATCAGGACTTATTTTATATCCTCTGGGGCACTTAACAGAGTTTCTTTTATAGAGTGGGTACTCTATAAGAGTTTCCTCAGCTGCCTCAACTAATGAGAAGAACACGACAAGTGTAACAGACCTAGATTTTTATGCTTAACCTGGCCTTGACCCTTGTTAGTTGGGTGACCTTGGGCACATTGCTTACCTTTCTAATTACAGTAATTATGAGGATTAAATATGACAATGGATGCTCCAAAGATGCAGATCCCCTCCTTTTCCTGAGATGAGAAGTGGAGTTGGGTGGACACCAATGTAGGGGACACTAGGTGAAAACCAAATCCAAGCATTCTTGCAGATTACAGGATTTGTGGGTAAGCCATTTGAAAGACTGCCCAACTTTAACATAACACATGAATAATCTATAGTTTCAGCCCTGGCATTGACCAGAGATAGGAGGACACAAAATGACCTAAATTACCTAATGCGGCTTCTGAGAACATATTGATATCACTTGATGTGTCCCTGCCTGTAAATGACTGACCAGTGGTTGGAATTTTATTACACTTGGTATGGCCCCTTTAACCTCCACACAGTCTTGCCTTAGCTTCCTTTTCTGCTGTTTTCAGTTTGTTTTTCCTGTCTCCTTCCCTCCCTTGGCCCCTACTACAAGTATAAACCTTCCTGACTTCCCCTACCTCAGAGTTAAGCTGCTGGGGTAGAACATCCTAAGCCCTTCTCTCAAGTCCGGCAGCTCTTCAGATGGCATCACACAGGATAGCTGTGGAGTTGAGCAGATGTGTATCCCACCTGCAGAATCCTTTGGAAATGAGGAAAAGGCTGGCAAGCCAGCCAACAAATCTATTTAGAGTGATCCAGGATGTTATTCCTTAAAATTAAAGTCCCCTGGTTTGTTCCAAGTTTCTGCTATTGTGGGACCATTTAAGATGTTCTCACTTTTCCCTTAGGAACAATGCTTCAGGGAATGCCCTTGAACATGGCTCATGGGAATATTTCTGTGGGATAGATACCCAGAGGTTAGAAAATATGTGTATTTGAAATTTTGTTAGATCTTACCTGACTGTCCAGTTCAAAGACTGTGCTGCCATGGGAGAAAATATTTATGGTGCCATCATTTTATTTTATATCTTGCACAAGAAGCTCTTCTCTGCTAAAGTTAAAAACTAACTTTTCTTTGCCCTGGCTGGTGGCTCAAAGAATAAGGCACTGGCCTGTGAACCCAAAGGGTGCTGGTTCGAATACCCAGTCAGGGCACATAACCAGTTTGTAAGCCAGGTCTCCAGCCAGATCTGTAGCTGGAGGCAGGTGAAAGGCAACCATACATTGATGTCTCTCTCCCTCTCTGCCTCTCTCCCTTCCCCTCTCTCTGAAAATAATAAATAAAATATTTAAAACACACAAAACAAAAACAACAACAACAAAAGGACTTTTCTGTATGTATTCTGTTTGGCCCTTTGCTTTTTTACATGTGGCTACCCTCATTTACTGTGAGAACCTTTTCCATTGTACAGGTACTACCTGAGTAGTTTGCTTTGCCTTTAGACTTGTTCTATTTCACTGACCCATATTGTTCTATTTCTGACCCATATTGCTGTTATATTTTTGTGTTTGTGCTTTTTAAAAAATATCTTACATAAAAATTTCCATTGTAACTATTTTTAAGTGTATAATTCAGTGACATTAATCACATTCACAGTGTTGTGCAATAATCACCACTGTTTCCAGAAGTTTTCATTAGCCAAACAGAAACTCAGTTCTCATTAAGCAATAGCTTCCTATCCCCATCTCACCCTGTCCCCTGTATTCTATTCTTTGTGTCTATGAATTTGCATATTCTAGATATTTCATAATAGTGGAACCATACAATATTTGTCCTTTTGTATCTGGTCTATTTAATTTAGCTGACTGTTTTCAAGGTTCATGCACATTGAATCATGTATCAGAACTTCTCTCTTTTTATAGCCAAATAATATTCTGTTTTATATATATATACGTGTATATACACACTACATTTTGCTTGTTCATTCATCTGTTCATAAACACTTGAGTTTCCATTTTTTTGTTTATTGGGGGTAATGCTGCTATGAATGTATGTGTACAAGTATCTGTTTGAGTCCCTGTTTTCATTTCTCATGGGTATCTAACTAGGAGTGGAATTGCTGGGTCATATGATTCTATGTTTATTGTTCAATGGAGCCATCAGACTCTTCTTCAGTGGCCACAAAGGAGATATTTGACCCCTTTCATTATTAGTACAAAGAGTAATCCCTGAGGTCTGTTCTTCCAGTATTGCATTTACCTGCCCACATTCCCCTCTGCCCTGGAGCGAAGCACAGAACCTAGCACATGGTGGTGCCAAGTGAAAGTTGGCCTGGTTGGGTGGATAGATGGACAGATGAACTCCAGACCACTGGGTGATTGAGATTGTCCCTGCTGGTATAACAGGACAGCAAAAGGCAATGTCAGGCTGTGGGAAGAGCCTGCAGCCATAATTACAGTAAATGAATACCACAGGAGACATGAGCTCTGTTTCATAGATAAGCGCTTAGTTTCTCTGCGTCTAATTTAGCTCGTCTGTGAAAGGTGATTGCACTCTGCTCCACAGGATGTTGCAATATGAGGTGTGGGTGCGAAAGCCACAGACACCCACCAGTGTTAGCTATTATTGAGTCCCGTGTGTGCCCCAGCACTCGAAGTAGTGCTAGCACATCAGTTAAATGATTTCTTGATTGTCTTCATACATACATTCTACCACTATTAATTGAGTGCTTGCTCTGTGCCAGGCACTGTTTGGAGACTGGGATTCAGCTGTGAACAGAGAGAAAAAGGCCTCATCACTCAGTGGGCCAGGAACAAGTCCCAGAAGACCACTCCGTTTCCATTCTTTTGGCACCAACTCTAGACTTTTTTTAAAAGCACAGCAAGAAATGCTGTTGGAGAGTTTGTGTTTTAAAGGAGGTGTTTCCAACTTTAAGGAGAAAAATGGATTTTAAAATGCAGAACAAAGAATAGGCCAGGTACTTTGTTAGTCAAGCAGTTTGAAACTCCCTGAGGGGAAATTATGGGGTTTCTGTGTGAAGAGAAAAGTTTCCAGATACTCCTCCCACTGTCACCCCCAGGAAAACTGAGAGCCATCTGGGTCTCTTCTGAAGGAGTTGGGGGGTTGGGAGGACTATCACGGGCTCTCTGCAACACCAGATCTAACTAGGTATAGTGCCCGTGACACCTTAGTCCCACTTTGGCCCCACTGGAAGACAGAGAGGTCTGTTTATCTGGTCTGGTCACTGAGCCTTGCCCCGCTGGAGCCTTCCAGGGTGGCCCAGGAGCTCATCACCACTGAGCACAGATCTCTTGCACTGGTTGTCAGTCATCTCCTTTAATCCTCCCCACAACCCTTGATCATCCCCAGGAAACAGGCTCAGGGAGGAGAAGAACCTCAGTATGGTCATGCATCTATTCATGGTAGAGCCAGAATTCTCTACCATGAATTCTGAGTTGAGCCAGATTCTATGAGCGAAGTAAAGAGAGGAGCAGGCAGGTTGATGGGACAAGAATTGGCAAGGGAGTCTTATGTAATAAAACCTGTTATAGCCACAAGGACAGCTTTTATTGTTTATTAATAAACTTAGCAATAAAGGGACCCTTTTGAAGCTCAGAATGTTTTATGAGCACTAATAGTTTCCTAAGTACTTTCATGTGTTGTGTTTCACTTGACCCTTATAATAACCTCTTATAAGAGGAGTGTTTTTAAATACCCATTTTATGGACAGGGAAACTGTGGCTCACAGAACAATTTGCCTCAGGTGCATAACTAGTCTGTGTGCAAGGCCTCACTTGTGTGTGGGGGTATGACAGTTGTGGGCAATGGGTTTATCAAGTGTTCCACTCGCAATGGGGTTCTTTGGGCAGAGGTGACCCCAACCTGGGGAGAGGCAGGAATTCCTCCACTTCATGAGGTCACAACTTGTTTTATTCCTAAACCTTTATTACTCAAATCATGTAGTGAATGCTATTGAGCTATGTGTATTATTTACCAGTCTTTTCTCCAGAACATGAAATAAACTTTGCCTCTATCCTTTTGCCATTTATTAAAAGGAGTATCACTTGTAGTGATGCCAGTCTACTTAGAAATGGCAGAATTTTTCCTGTGCATACACCTCAAGAGCCTCACTTGAAGTTTGGGAGAGCTACTTGCCCTGGGCTGGGCTTGGAATGAGACCAGGTCCTGGCTCTCAAATGATAAGCCAGCCCAAGTAATGGCACCAGAGCTAGAGATGTACAGCAAGTGCTATGGGAGACAATCTGCCCAGGAAGACTTCACAGAAGTGATAAGCATATGTGTGTTTTTCTGCCAGGCAGAGAGAAAGGTCAGAGAGGTTGACTCATACAAGGGCCCTATGGCAAGAGTGACAAGGCAAACAGGTGTGGAAAAGAGTGGGCTTTAGACCACTTTGACCTGGACCAGCAGCTATGTGAGGGTGGCAGGCAGTGAGAACTTAGGGACTTCTGCTCCTCTCCAGGTACTTCCTCTGCTGGGGCCCTGCAGTATCTCCCCTCCCTGCACATGCATACCCCTTTGAACACTTTTGCCTGTCACTTGCTACAAGAAGATGTCCTTGGCCTATTGCCCCTTCCCCGAGCCACTTCCAGCCCCTCCTTGGTGCTTCCTGGGCACCAGCAGTCTTTTTGTCCAGATAACCTCCATATTGTTCTGAAATTATCGGAGGTCTGAGACTCTGGCATTATTTGTCTTAGTAGTCACAGCACTTAGCTTGGGATTATTCATAGAGTAGACACTCAGTAAAGGTTTACTGGATGGAACTAGAAGGGTGAGGTCAGTAAGGGCTGGGTTAACATGTAGGGGGTATCAAGGGCAGAGGGAACAGCCAAGATGTCAGGCGGGGGTGTTAGGGAAGGGGTGTGCAAGAGTGTGCAGAAGGTGGCCTGTGCAGAGAAAGGTGATGACTGGCAAAGAGAGATCAGATTCTAGATGTGCCTGGATCTGATTCATTGGGCAACCACAGAAACAGAAGGCACACATGCATGTGCGCCACACACTCACACTGATTGATTACAGGAAATTGGCTCCCATGACCATCTGTAAGCTAGAGACCCTAGGAAAGCTAGTGGTGTAATTCAGTCCAAGTCTAAAAACCTGAGAAGGAGGGCGCTGATAGTGTAGGTCCCAGTCCAAGGAGACCCATGTCCCAGCTCATGTAACCAGGCAGAAAAAGAACTGAATTTTCCCTTCTCCCACCTTGTTCTATCAGGCCCTCAACACTGGATGATGCCCACCCACACTGGGGAGGATAATCTTCTGTACTCAATCCACCGATTTAAATGCTAATCTCATCCAGAAACACCCCCAGAGACACACCCAGAAATAATGTTTAGCCAACTATCTAGGCACCCTGTGACCCAGTCAAGTGGACAATATTAGCCATCACAGCAGGATAATTTCAGAGTCAGCAGCAGGATAAGCACCACCTGCAAGCCATGCTGTCTGTTTCCATTTCTGTGAACCTCTAAAAGTGGGTATCACCCATTTATAGGAGGAGAAACTGTGCCTCAACATTCATACCTAAATGGAGGCAAAGCCTCTTTACAGTCATCTGTAGGCGTTGGGTTGTGAATACATTTCTTTTTCTTTATTTTTATTTTTTTAATTTTTAAAAAAATTTTATTGTTGTTGTATTACATCCATCCCCTTTTTGCTCCCCTCTGTCCCCTTCCCCACTCTTTATTTTTATTGACAGTATTACAGTAGCCCCTATTTTCCCCTCCTCTGTCCTCCTACAGCCACCCCTCCCCTACCCCTGCTTCTGGCCATCACCATGCTGTTGTTTGTGTCTGTGAGTTATGCATATATGTTCTTTGGTTAATTGCTGTAACTTTACCTCCTTTTTTTCACCTCAGGCCTTCTGTGGCTTCCTTCTCTATTATACTCCAATATACTATTTTAAATTAACAGTAATAATTAACATATGCATGATACTATAATAGAAATGATAACTCTTTTTTTATTTTAAATATTTTTATTTATTATTTTTAAAGAGAGGGGAAGGAAGAGAGGCAGAGAGGGAGAGAGACATCAATGTATGGTTGCCTTTCACCTGCCTCCAGCTACAGAGCTGGCTGGAGACCCGGCTTGCAACCTGGTTATGTGCCCTGGTTGGGAGTTGAACCAGCGACCTTTGCAGGTTGGCGTCTTATCCACTGTGCCACCAGCCAGGGAATAACTCACTCTTATATAACACTAGGTAGAATACCAGGCAGTTTTCTAGTGTTTTGCATACTATAACTAGCCTTGTTTTATAGATGGGGAAATTGAGGCAGAGAGAGGTTGAATGACTTACCCAAAGCCACATGTGGCCAGGGTTCCATCCCACAGTCTCATCTCACTTTCCTAGTGTACTGCTCAGAGCCGTACAGTGAGAGAAAGCTGCAGGTAAGACTTGGGGATTCTGATTTAAAAGCCTCTCTTCATTTGCCTCCCTACTTTGCCTTCAGGCTTCTGGGACATTTTTACTATGAGAAGGGTCCTTGAAGACCCTCTCAACTCTCCCTCCTTCTCATGCAGGTGCTCCCCTTCCCTCTGCCCCATTCCCCCTGTGTGAGCAGCTGCCTTCTGCTAAACGGTGTTTGCTCAGAGCTTTTGCTGAGGCTCTTACAAAGAAATGTGTGGGATGAATAAGCACCTAAAAATAACTCAGGATCAATTTGGGGGGGAGGGGATGGGGAAGGCTATGTTTTCCTTTCTCTTCCCTCTTCTCCCTCCCCCTGCCCCTAATGCCCATAAATTGCTGCTGGTTGACAGCTGGGCCAGGCTGACTTCCTGTAAGGCTGTAATAACATGGAATTAGCCTGGCTGCCGCCCTTTCCAGGGCGGAAATGCTGGCCCTTGGTCACTACAGACATCTCTGAGTTGATGCTTCCTGCCCTGGTCCACGCCCCTGGGACAGGTCTTTGCTTATTAGAAACTGGGCACAGACAGATTCCTGGACTTGTCTCCTAGGGAGGAGCAGTGGAAAAACATCTCCAAGTGAGAGGCTGGCAGCTTCTGGGCTAGGCCATTTGAGGGTGCCCAAAATTCCTGCCTCCAGGAAGGAGCCAGGCGGGTAGGGGCAGAGAACTCTGGCAGCCTGGGCCCTTGAGCCAAGATTTCCAGTCTGCTGACTCAGGGACTTGGCTGAGTGGCTTCCATCTGTTCCTGTGCCTCTTTACCCCCACCAGCTACCCGCAGCCTGCCTGGAGAAACTGTAGAAGTCCATTATATCTTTGCTGCCTTTCAAGCTCCAAGTAGTCACCAGGCCACCTTTCTTCCTCTGCCTGGTCGATCTTGTAGAATTAATATGGATTTCTGGGAGTATGCTGTGTGTTTCCATGTAGCTCAGCCACACCTAGGGTCTTTCCTTCCCCTGTGACGTCTTTCCCCTGTGATGCCGAATGGGTGAAAAGAGTCCATAGATACCTGTGTTTAATGTGGAAGTGAGGATGGCAGTGTAAAGAGGGAGAAGAAATCTACCAGGAGCAAAAAGGTCCTTGCTTATACTGGGTGTTTGGCCAAGGGATGGAAAATTCCAGGTGGAAGCTTGGAAATTCCCAGCGTAGGCAAAGTGAAGTGCTACACTTGCTGCCTCTTGCACACCTCTGGTTCACCCAGGACTGAGGCCCGAGTTCCTAAGTCCTAATGGTGATCTCAGTTATTCCCAGTCTTGGGTGCACATCAGCATCTCCTGGGGGAGATTTATAATGCTGATTCCCAGGCCAGCCACATCAGCATCCCTGGGGTAGGGCCCAGGCTTCCCAGGTAATTGCAATGTGGAGCTAGGGTGCAGAGCCACCACTGGCAATAAAAACCTCCATTTTCCTCTGCCCTCTGCCTTGTTTTTTCTTTGCTTTTTTAAAAAAGATTTATATATTTTTAGAGGGTGAAGGAGGGAGAAAGCGAGGAAGAGAAACATTGATTGGTTGCTTCTTGTACGCCCTCTGACTGGGGACCAAGCCTGCAACTTAGGCATGTGCCCTGACCAGAGCTAACAGGTGACCCTTCACCTTGTGTAACGACACCCAGTTGGCTGAGTCACACGGGCCAGGGCTGCCTTGCCTTTTAACTTCTGATTTCTCAAAATGGGATGTGGGCATTGCCATGCCTGGCCCCATATCCTACACAAGAGGGGCTCAGTAAATAATGTTGAGGGCTGCTGTGATGATGATGATGATGATGATGATGATGATGATGATGATTTAAGTCACGTTCCAAGAAGCATTCAAAAAGTTCTCTTCTATGACTTCCTTAAAAAGTGTCCTTTATATATACTGAAGGGAAAGAAAGGATCATTTTGAAAGTTGTACTTAGGACCAAAATGGGTTAAAAACAAACGCTCCCCTTATCCCATAGCCAGCAAAATGACCCATCTTCTGAGAGCTTTGCCTTCTCCTGGGCCTGGCCTGGGTGGTGTTCTTGCCCTGGGGACTAAGCCAGCCTCCCAAATGGCTCTCCTGGCTCCCTTGACTCACAGGTGACTCCCGAATCTGCATGTCTGCCCCTCATCTGGTCAAGCTGCAGTGTGTCTGTTGGATCTCCCTTGACACATGGTCAGTCAACCAGCAATGCAGACTTAATGTAGTGAAGGCCAGGTTCTTCTCCCGTCTTCCTGGAAAGCAGGACTGTTGTTCTGTTTCCTCCTAACAGTACCACTTCACCTAGTTTCCAGGGTCAGATCTTCTGCCCCTCCTTCATCCCTGCAGCTGCTCTTATCTTTTCAAAACCTTGCTCTCTTCTTCAAGCCCTGGCCCCAATTCAGGCTTCTGTCTTCCTGGCTCACCCAGATTGCCTGCAGCTCCCAGCCTGGCTCACCGCTGGAGTCTCCCAGGCTCCGCTCCCAGCAGCTGTCCTCAGACACAGCTGGGCACGAGTCTAAAGGCGTGGAGGGACTGCAGGAGCCATCACCAATCTCACCCTCCACTGCTTGACTCCTCTCAATCCTCGTTAGGTGCTCCAGCTGGCCTTAGCCTGAACCCTGGAGTGTAGAAGCACTCAGTCTTGCTGCACCTCTTGAGGTTGTATTTGCTCTTCCTAGTCAGTGGTCTCCCTGCCTTTCTGTTGCCTACATGGCAGAACCTAAGTGTCTTAATTCCACATGAATCTGCTCACTGAGATGCCTCCACTTCCAGCACGACATATTTGGCCTATTCCACTCACCACACTTGATCACACTGCCCCTTGTGGTCATCCCTGCTGCCCAGTCTTCCTGCTCCTGCTCATCTTTGCCACCAGCCTCTTTACAGCTCCGTCTACACTCTGCTGTCCTGGAACCCTCAGGAGGGAAGGGGCATGTCCAGGTTGCCTCCCTAATAGGGGCAGTCCCTGTCCACACAGAAGAGCCAGCAGGGGCCTAGTAAGTAGCTCTGCCCAGCCTGGCCCACCTTTTCCTCCTGAACTGCCTGAGAACTCTGGGCACACTTCTGGTTTTCTTGATTTGAAACCATTGTCTGCCTTTTATGTGTACCTGTTCTTCTGAAGGGAAGAACAAAGACATCTCTAGGATGGCTTAGCAGCTGCAGTAGCTAAACTCCCAATGGGAGCCACTGGTAGGCAGGACTAGAAACAGGATTCTAGGTTCACAGGTAATAAAACCAGGGCTAAGGCACTCAGGCACATGCACTTAGTGACAGAGTGAGAGGGGCACCCTGGACCTCTGCCCTTTCTCCTAGCAGACCCCGGCCCTTCTGCTAACCAGGAGAGTATTTTTCTAGACGCCCTCTCTAGTGGGCTGCACTCTGGGGCTCCTGAGTATGTTCCCGGAACACCCTAGTCCTGGAGGAGGCCTTGCGATAGCAGAGCACTTGACCTTTCCGGACTCTTAGTGGCACTTCAGACCTCATCTTATTACTCATTTATGTTGCCGTTCCTTAAGGTCCCCCAAGGACAGCTCCGACACCCCCTAGCTGGTGCCCAGAGAGTGCACTTGGGCAGACATCCCAGCTGATGGAGAGGCTCCTGTGGCCTCCTAGAAGACTGGCAGATTGTCAGTGGGAGTGACCGAAGCCCCTGCCAAGTCCAAGTTTATCCCAGGAAGGTGAGCCATTGGTACAGAGAGAAAGCAGGGAATCCACAGGGGATGACCTGTAGTAGTCACAATCTGTGGGGCCTTGGGAAGTCCCTAACATCTCTATAATTTAGCACCCACATCCATAGAGCAAGTACCACGAACTGGAAGGGTTAGACAGGACAATGCAGGAAAAGCATCCAGTGTGGTGCCTGGCACATTGCAGGTGAGTTCCTTGTTTATGTAAACCCTGTAATGGACAGAGCACTGCACAGATGTTTGTCAGGTTTAATGCAGGCTCAACAATGCAGTCACTGTGACCATACATCGGTAATTAAGTCTTTACTGAGTGGGTGCCTAGAGGCCAAGCTAGAGCGCACGTGGGATGTGCCTGCCCAGTGGTCATAATGGAGATTTATGGAGATTACTACCCGTGCTCCTGTTGGCGCCACCTTGTGAATATCAATAAGATGTAGCTGGTCTAGGTGAGAAAGGAGAACTGGTGCGGCCCATCAGCCAGGGAGCAGGGTTTCCTACAGACACTTGGCTATGGCATGAGCCCAGGACTCTAATCAGATGATTTAAGCTGCTTGACTGCCCGGCCCTGCAGAACCCTGGGGCAGTTGTGGCAACTCGGAATCTGAGATTCAGGGCTTGAAAGAAACATCTGGGTGTGGCACCCCTGTGCCACCAACTGCGTCTGCAAGCCTGGGGCGTCCCTAAGAGAGCTGCTGAGCTTCACAGTTTATTGTTACCCTGTCACCTGTACCTGCTGAGAGGTTCCTATAAAATGGATTTTGCATATAGAAAGCAAATAACTAGGATTTTGTATAAATTAGAGGTATGTTCCAAGAAGTTAAGAGAAAGACTTCCCAGTGGTTCCTTCCATCTGAAGGGTTTAGCTGAGAACATGTTGAGAAGGAAGCTGAACCTGATTGTAGTCTACAGCATCACCGGAGGAGGGGAAAGTTAGTCCCTACTTAGTCGTTCACTCTCCTTTCTAACATATAACTCTATAGAGTCTCCCATCTGCATTCCCCGCTTGTCTTTTACTTCACTTCATTCCCCTACGGCTGGAGGATTTTCTCAGTCTTGTTCTAGTGTTTTGTTCATTGCTGACAGCATCCCACCTTAGATGCCATCATTTTCTTTCTACCTGGTATTTAATAGTCAGTACAAGTGTCTCTCAGGGATATTGTGGACTTGGGTCTGGACCACCACAATAAAGTGAAAGTATCACAGTAAAGCAAGGTGTAATCTTTTTGCTGATGGAGGGTCTGGTCTTGCCTTCATTTTGTAAAAAAAATCTGTGAAACACAATGAAGCAAAGTACAGTAAAATGAGGTCTGCCAGTATTTATTTTAACTTCAGTTTCAGACTTTGTGATACCTGGGACAATGCCAGATACCTCTAAAATATATGCCCATTTAGGGTGCTCATGAGGAAAATTGTGTTCAGGGGAAATGTTTAAACTGTTTAAGGAATTATTTCTTAGGAACCCTTTCTTAGGGCCCATTCTTGCATATCCACAGCAGATAAGTCTGTACAGCAGTACATGGTGCAGGGGGAAGGAATGGGATTGAGGGCCAAGTGCCTAGTATCTAGTTCTGGGAGTTCATGCAGATCACAAGATTTTAGAATGAAGAAAATCAACCCCATAAACAAAATTCATGCTAATAAAAGCAGTTTGAACTGCTTGCCAGCTCTGCTGAGGGCATTAGCTGTGGCGCCCTGGGAAAGTCACTTGACCTTTCTGAGCCTTGGTTCCTTAGCTGTAAAATAAGGATGATAACAGTAACACGTAGTGTACAAGGTTGTTATGGAGACTGAAAGAAATAACACTTGTCAGTGCCTGGCACATGGTGAGAACTCAATAAATTAAATGTTACCAGTTTTTATTATTCATAGGATGACACAAATGTCCTCTCTTCCCTGAAGGGCATCCACCTCCCAACTTGTCATGAGATGCTGTGCTCTTCACGTATTGAGATGCACTCTGGGTCTAGGACTTCTTATGTTTCTTTAGGGCTTCTCCCCCTCTAATTTTTAAGTGCTATCATGCCCCCACAGGGAGGCATCAGAAAGGCTTTTCCCACTGGAGTCAAAGTAAACCACTGAAAAGGCCACACTCTGCCCAAGGGAGGCCCAGTGGGGATACTCCGTGATGGAGCCACCAGGATCACAGGCCATGCTGGATCTAACTCACCCTGGCCAAATCTCTGTTTGCTTCCTGTGGGAAGGTTAAGGGTCACTCAGCTAGTGATTGTCAGCTAATGCCCTCTGCTGCTCAGTTGGGTGTGGTTGCTGGCTTTGATTACTGATTTTTCTCCCTATAAACCTACTTATTGTTATTTTGACCAGAATGATTACTCTTATCCTTGGCTTTTAACCCTTCTTTTGTGATATGAGCTTTATTTAAAAAAATTTTTTTTCTAGAACTTTCCAGGGGCCAGCCTCCCACTGTGCCATGTGCTTTATATACATTGCTTTCCTTAATTCTCACACCAACCCTGGGTATAATGTTTATTAGCCCTAACAAATTCAAAGAGGCTAAGATACTTGCCCACATCAAGAAAGTAATGGAGCTAGAATTCAGCTTGAGGTTTGACTTCAGAGCCTACACTTTCTTAGTACTTATTGTTATATGGAAGTATGATATTTCATCATGTTCTCCTTATAAAGTACTAAAACACGATAGGCAAAGCTAAAGAACCATTGGATCTCCCTTCCCTTCTCTACCTCAGTGCCTTCCCTGGGTTTCAGTTGTACACTCTTTCCTCTATATAACACCTCAACTGTAAAAGAAGTGTTGTGATAATTCACATTCTATTTGCCTTACCCAATTTGTTAAGGATCAAATGAGATAATGAACAAAAAGGCATTTCATAAACCTGATGGCCCTCTGTAAATGCTTAATGGTAGCATAGTAACATACATTATATAAGGCCTTTTGTTGGGAGTATTTATTTCCAGAAAGTAATGGAATCTCAAGCTTTTAAAGTACTCTGTAAGGCCCTGCCCAGCCTTGAACCTGTCCACTGGGACCAGTGTGGTATTTCTAGGGCTAGGCTGCAGAATCACAGTTCTCCAGTAGGTGCCACCCTCTACCAGATCCACTACACCTTCTCTACAGGCCTCCCAAGTACATTCCATGCTTTTACATTGGTGTTAAGGGTGGTGCAGTGATGTGGGTGAGTTCAGGCTGAAGAGAGCCTGCCCCAGCCAGGCAAGTAACGGTCTGGGCACTCAGGATGCAAGGCCAGTGAAGCCCAGCCTCCACCTGAGGGAGCTCATAGGTACGCAGGGAGAACCAAGGACAAGGACCATCCCTTACCAGGGTGATGCAGGCCATAATTAGGAGGTCTCCATTGTAAGAGGGACTCCTGAGTGACTGGTTGTGTCTGGAAGGGTCTGGAATGGCTTCGCAGAGAAGGTGACATCTGAGATGGGTCCTGAAGGGTGAGAAGGAATTTTCTAAGCTGAGGAATTGCAAAAAGCATTCCAGGAGCATCCTGAATACGCATGAGCAGTTTGATGGGCCAGGGCCTCCATGATGGGGTGGAGGAGAATGAGTGGCAGAAAGTAGACTAGAATGGAGGGAGATGCAGCTAGATTGGTAAGGAGCTTGAAGGGTAATGAAACATAAAAGAGGTTTATTTTTTTCCCATCTGGGGTGAGCCAGTGGGGGTTCACACACAGATGTGTGGGAGATGAATTAGATGGGAAGAGACTGGAGGAGGGAGGCTGTGTTGCTGAAAGCCTTAGCCACCACAGGAACACCTGGTGTTTTGGGAGGGAAGACACAGAATGGCAGCCATTCACCAGAAGGAATTGCATGGATCAGGAGCCTGATTAGATGGGGTGTAAGTGGGGGCTTGCCAATGGAAGAATTAAAGCTGACTTTGAAGTTTCTAGCTTGAGCAACTAGTGGAGGTGGAACCATTAGCTGGGATAGAAAATAGAGGAGACAGACCAAATTGTGAAAACTGGGAAAAGTTATCTTTAGACTCCTTGAGTATGAGACTGAGACCCCTCACCCCTCCATCCCAGGTGGCAATGTCCAGTTGGCTTTTGGATATGGTGGCCTGGAGCTGGTGAAGAAAGCACAGAATAGCAGCTGGAGGGGCACAGCATTCTTATTTCTGGACCTGGTTTCTCTTTCTGACCGAATTTATTCAAGTCTCCCCCAGCCTAAGCCACTGGCCCACAGCCTCATGATGATCAAATTGCTTCTTTCCCCACCTGAATGGCTAGAAATGTCTTTCCTTAATGTCACAAGACCACAGGATACCTTGTGGCCACTGTAGAATGGGGAATGCTCAGACAGGCCCCTCTTCATCACCCCTTTTAGAAGCCTGAACCCATCTGCCCTGGAGGAGTGGTAGGAATGGCAGGCCCCAAAGATGTTTGTGTGCTGGGTGGGCCTAGCAGGTGCTAGGTTAACCCAAGCAGAAAAGCCCAAGCTCTTTTAAGAAAAGCTGTTTGCCCTTTCCCTGTTTTATATGTGCGTGCATCCATGCATCCATGCTTACATGTATTTGCCAGGGCACTACCCCCAAATGCAGCAGTGGGGTAGGCCTGCTCCTGGCAGACCCCTCCTTTTGCCATCCCATGAGCAGCTCTAGGGAAGTCTACAGAGAAGCCCCCAAGGCAGGGGCCAGTCTGGAGCCATGACACCAGCCTTCACTGACCTTTGGGAAGTGTATTCCCTTCCAGTGGCTGCTGTCACCAATTCCCATAAATTTCATGGCTAAAACAGTAGAAATTTATTCTTTGGTAGTTCTGGAGTCCAGAAGTCTATAATCAGTATTACTAGGCCCAAATTAAGGTGTTGACAGGACCACATTCCCGCTAGAGGCTCTGGAGGGAACCTGTTCCTTGCCTGTTAGAGCTTCTGGTGGTTGTCGGCATGTCCTGCCTTGCAGTGCACGATCTGTTGTTCTGTCCCTGTGGTACACTTCCTTACCTCTTCTGTGTGTTACATGTTCCTCTTATATGGAGACATGTGATTGCATCTAGGGTCTACCCAAGTAATCCAGGATCACCTTCCCATCTCAGAATCCTTAATCATTATCTGCATAGGTTTTTGCCATATAAGGTAGTGTTGACATGTTCCAAAAATGAGGACCTGATATCTTTGTAGGAGGGGGTATTACTTCAATGGACTACAAGTAACATGTGGGAATGTTCTTTCATTTGCTCCTTACCACCTGCAAGTGAACGGGTGTCACTGCTCCATTTTAGCAATGGGTAAATTGGGCTTTGCCAGCTAAGGTGCCAAGATCTATTAGGAGACCTTGATCTATTGATGAACCCTAGGCCTGAGAGTTCAAAATATTTTTAAAAAGATTTTATTCATTATTTTTAGAGAGAAGGGCAGGGAGGGATGAAGAAAGGGAGAGAAGCATCAATGTATGGTTGTCTTTCACCTGCCTCCAGCTACAGACCTGGCTTGCAACCTGGTTATGTGCCCTGACTGGGAATCGAACCAGTGATGTTTGAGTTCTCAGGCTGGCACCTATCCATTGAGCCATCAGCCAGGGCTTCATAATATTTTTAAAATATATAAAGTCTATCCATTTTGTTAAAGATGGTGGTACATTTAATCAAACAAATAATCCAAAACTTATTTCTGCATTGGGTGACTCCTGCTGGTTCACCTGGCCCTGATGGTGCTTGGGTGTCACCTCTGTGGAAGCCAGCATGCTAGAATAGACCATGGCAGCCCTTCTGACTTCTCTGGTTGGGGTACAGCATGGGAAGAGCTGGGCTTGCAAGGGGCAGCCCTGCAACAGGGTGGGAGAATCAGTATGCAGTTGCGACTTGAGGTTGGAGAGACGCCTGGGCCTGAAGAGCCCTTATCTGAAGCTGAGGGACCCCTGACTGGGGTCCAGAGCCCAGAAATGAAAATAACCTCCACAGGGAAAGCCCCTTACATCCCCATGCTTCTGCTTTTCCATCTTTTATATCATGATGCTCTCACATCCCTCTAGGAGGTGGACAGAGAAACAGTTCCTATTTCATAGATTGAGAACTCAGAAATAAAGGGTCAGGAGCTGTCCTAGTCAGCCCAGCTGGAGTCAGCATAGGGGATTTAACCAGAGCTGCCTTCTTGGCCCCTTGGTGTGACCAGAGGGCCAAGATTGTGGATGTGTCCCCATCACATTGGAAAGGATTTTAGAAGCTGGATGCTCCATGGCAGCCTGGGAAGCTTTTGTTGGCTTGGGCTAAGTGTCCTTAATTGAGGTTTCTCTTGCCCCCACTCCCTACCAGCTGTGTGGCCTGGGGCAAATCACTCCTTCTCTGGGTCCGTTTCCTCACCTGTTGTGAAACACGGGGTTGGTGTAAGTGGTCTTAGGTCTCTGCTGACTGGGCTGTGCCCAAAACCTTCCTGCTCATTTGAGGATTTGAAACAGCCTGTGTTAAAACCAGAGGCTTGGGTCTCCAGCCTTTTTCTGGTGACTGCCCCAAAGAGTGTTTGCCAGGAGTCCTTTTCTGCCACCAGCTGCATCCCCTAGAGAGGAGTGTCTGCCTCCAATTTCTCTTACGGGCAGACGAGGCATTGAGTACGAAATGGAAGATGGGGGGTGGGGGGTTCGAGTTTGAGAGAAAGCAGCTCTGTGCTCAGGGCCAGCATCGTTTGGAAGACAGTTTCCCTTACTCCGGGGGGAAGGGCTGGCTCTGGCTTACTCGCGGGAAACCAAAGGGCCTTCCGGGGATACCTGTTCCACTTCCTTAATTCGCCCATCTGTTGGCAGACCCCAGACTCATCTGGACGCCCCCTCCGGATTAGCCGAAGGAGGCAAGCAACTGGCTCTGAATTCCGCCTTTGTCCAGTGAAGCCAAGTGAGGAGGGGCTGAGCGGACCCCCTGCCCCCACTGGAATGTCGGCTCGCGGCGCCCCCCAGCTCTCCCTCCTTTTCAGTCGCCTCCCCCGCTCACTTCCTGAGTCCCACTGATCCCACCACCAAACACGCACACACGCCCGCGCGCGCGCACACACAAGCACTTACACACACATACACTCACGCTTCCCGGCGGGTGCCGCGGCCTCTCTCTGGGCTCCGGGATCCCCGCCTCCAGGGCTTGGGGAAGAAGCGACCTTTGTTATTCAAATAAAACCTCTCCGAGCGCTGGGCCGCGGACTGCGGCCCCGAAAATCGGCCCATTGCCCTTCCCAACCCCCAACCTCCCACCCCCGCTCACAGCTCCCCGCCCCTCTCCCGCACCCGGGCATCCCGAGCTGATTTCGGGATTTCCCGATTCCCCGGGACTCACAGCGCGGGTCCGCCTGCTGGGCCGCGCTTCCCCCGCCCACGGTGCGCGCTGCGGCTCCGCGCTCCGCACCCTCCCCCTCCCTGCCTCCCCTCCCTCCTCTTTTCCTTTCCTTTCTCCGGTCCAGCCTCAGTCCTGTTACCGCTGCGCCTTCCCCAGCTCGCGGGGGCCCTGCCGGCCGCCCTCCCCGCAGCATGGCACCATCGGGGCTGGATTAGCCGGGAGCAGCATTTGGGGAAAGCGGATCCCAAGGGGTGGGGGGTGCCCTGCAACCTCGGTCATGGATGTGAGCAAGATGGTAAGTGAAGAGCAGGGGCTCTGCCCTGGAGCCTCCCCGACACACTTCCCTCACCCCTCCCAGTCGGCTTGATCCATTGAAAGTTTCTGGATTGTTGATCCTGCCTGTTTGTTGGCCCCAACTCCAGGCGTGCTGGAGAAGGGAGTCGGGCCAGGATTCTGGAGGCGGCTGGCGGACAGAGATGGGGCTCCCGGTTTCCCGCCGCGCCGCCGCCAGGGCTGCCCAAGAGAGCTCGCTAGACTCCTGGAAGAGGCTGTTGAGCTCGCCTCCCAAATAGTGAAAGCAGCGTGGTGGGGGAGGGTGGCATGGCTGCGGGAAAGGGGCTAGTCCCATCCCCGCCAGAGCCCTTGCTTGCACATGTATTTGAGATTTATGGGAAGATGTTTGGACAGGGCCAGTGGGCAGGAGGGCACAGGTGGGTGGACTTGGAGAGCATGTGAAGAAGCTAGGGCGTTAACCATCCTAGAAGATGAGGGGGCAGGAATGGAATCCTTGCATAGATGGGGGTTTTTCTAGATTTACCACTTGTGGACTCCAGCTGCCTGAGCCTCTTAAGCATCTGACTCCCAGGAGGGGGCTCCGAAGGGAGAGGGTCTCTGGGAGCACTTGTTGGCCTGGGGCAGGTTTTCTTAGGGGTTCTGAATTGCCACCACTCTGAATGGAGATTTAAGGGTGCCCTTGACATCGCTACCACCCTGACCCTGGCTTTAGACCACGGTAACACATCCCCCAGTCCAGGCCTTACAAACTTGAGTGTCAGGCTGGAGAGTCACCCTAGGGATGGGCTGTGCTTCAGAGGAAAGGAGCTGAGTTGGGGGGTGTCTTTGTGTTGGGAGGAGGTGTCTGGGTCTGCCTCTACCTTAGGGATAGGAAAGTACTGGAATATGAGATCATCTTGTACAGAATTAGGCTAGTTTTCCCAAAGAGTGCCCTTTAGAAGCAACTATCTTAATGGAAAAGGCAGGTAGTTTCCTGGCCCTGCCAAGCCTTTGGCATCCTGTTTTGGGTGGGGGACAAAAGGAAGGGAGCAGATGATAGGCTAGAATTGTTTCTTCTTATTGCTGGAGACCAGTCTTAACTGAGTGCCACACCTGGGGTTGGGTGAGGAGCTTTGCTGTCTCCTATCTTCCTATGAGGATGCATACCCGTTCACAGTTGGGCAATGCTAAGAGGCTGGACCATTGGTCCTTAGGTGTGAACCGTGAAACTTCACTTTCTTTGGGTGACCTCTGCAGCTGTAGGGGTAGGGAGGTAGAAAACTGACTAGCAGTCCAGCCCTTTCCTAGAAATGTTTTAGCAAGACCATAGTCACATGTCCAGGAGGCACGATGGACCTGAACCTCTAATCCAGTGTCTGCCAAGTAGCTATAAAAACAGCACTCAGAAGGACACAGCTCCAAGGGCTGCAGGGTTCAGATGGAGGACGAGGCCCTAGGCTGGCTCTTCAAGGCTGGGTGGTGTTGGCTCTGCTGAGAGCAGTGAGAAGCATTGGCTATTGGGAGAGGCACAGGAAAAGGAATGGGCAGAGCTCATTGGGTAAGGCTGAGGATGTCTGGCTGGGACAAAGGTTTGAGATCAGGAAATGCTGAGATCATTGGTTAGGACCAGACCAGAAAGGCCTTGAATACCAGCCAAGGTGTTCCAACTTTGGCCTGTAACCTGGAGAATTTTGGGCACTGTAAAGGCTCATGTATTGCCTCTTTTCTCTTTTAGCTTGGGGTCAAAAGGAAAGGGATATTAGATGTTCATTAATTATTGAGCAGTTAAATGCCCAGCCCAGAAACTATTGTCCTTAGCTCTTTGTAAAGAGCACAGATCCTGGACTGTAGTGAGAAGAATCTAACCCACCTCAGGGAATTGTTACCTGCTTCTTATTCCTGCAGTAGGCCCAAGTTACTATTTGTTCTGACCATTAATGCCTCATCTCCAATTTGAAGTCCTCACTCTCAGGGACCTTAGCTCCAGGGTTGACCTAAAACCCAGCATTTCCACCTTATACTTGGCAAAGCCCAACATCAGCCTTGGGAGTTTCTTTAGCTTACTGATGAATGAGAAAAGTAAATTATAGTCCACCCAACTCCCTGCATGCATTCAAGCCACTTCCTCACCTCTTAGCCTCCTCTGTAAAGCGAGGACTGTAATAGAAGCATACCTCATTTTATTGTGCTTAACCGCTATTGCAGGGTTTTTTGGTTTTGATTGTTGATTTGTAAACAAACAAAAGGTTTGTAGCAATCCTGCAGCAAGCAAGTCTCTCGACATCGTTTTTCCAACAGGCTGAGAAAATGGCTAGCATTTCTTTAGCAATAAAGTATTTTTAAGTTAAGGTGTGGACATTTTTAAAAGTATAATGCTATTTATTACACATTCTGTAGACTATAGTATGGTTAAACATAACTTTTACAGGCACTGAGAAAACAAAAAATTTGTATGATTCACTTTATTGCAGCCACCTGGAAACAAACCTGCACCATCTCCGAGGTGTGCCTATACCTCCCTTTAGCCTTCTCACCAAGGCTGGAAATAATTCTTTTAAGGCATAGGACCTGGCATAGTAAGTCCTCCATACATGGTGGCTGTTCTGATAATGATGGTCTCCATAGTCTCATCTAAGGTGTCTCTGATTCTCCCCCCATCCCCTCCCTGCAACACATACCCTTTATTTTCTTGATTGGCCAGAAGAGCAGAATGTAGGTGGTATTTAATTGACTGCTTCTGAGACCAGCTCTGCCATGTCTACTCTCTGAATGAAGGTGCAAATGACTAGGGAGAGTGGATTCACCAGCTGCTATGACTGATGAATTTTTGATGACATCAGGTATCTGCCCAAAGGAGAGTTGCATTTGGGGGTGAAGTAAAGGTGCCCTTGAGGGTTGATGATGGAATCTGTGCCTTTACTAAACACAGACAGTGCAGAGCTGTAATTTGGAGAGCAGGGTCAACACTGTCAATTCTTACAAAAGAATGTATAGTTTATGCAATAATTTATATTTGCATAGTGCCATACAATTTACAGGGCATTTTCACATCTGTTCATGTTTATTACAATCTTGTGAGGAAGGGAAGGCAGAAATAATAAACCACATTTTATAGATTTAAAAAAACCTGAGGTTCAGCAAAGTGAAGCCCGGAATCTCATACAAGT
Source organism: Noctilio leporinus (assembly GCA_004026585.1). Lineage (NCBI taxonomy): Eukaryota > Metazoa > Chordata > Mammalia > Chiroptera > Noctilionidae > Noctilio > Noctilio leporinus. Next base: position 25,990 of record PVIW01003914.1, read on the forward strand.
CATGGAAACAGTTCTTGTATCCAGTTCTCCTGATCACCAAAATATATGCTATGACGACAAAGTAAATAAAGGGTAAGAGAAAGACAAGTACCATATTATTTTACTTATATGTGGAACCTAATGAGCAAAATAAACTAACAAAGTAGAGTCAGACTCATGGATACAGAGAATAGACTGACAGGTGTCAGAGGGAAGGGGGTTGTGGGTTGGTTGAAAAGGGTGAAAGGATTAAGCAATAAAATAAAATAAAAATAAAAATGAAGAAGAAAAAGAAAGACTTATGGACACAGACCACAGTATGGTGATAACCAGAGAGAAGGAGGCTGGAGGGAGTTAGTAGAAGGGAGTATAAGGGGGATAAATAGTGAAAGAAGGAGACTTGATTTGGGGTGATAAACACAATACAATATATAGATGATGTAGAATTGTACACTTGCAGCCTATATAGTTTTATTAACCAATGTCACCCCAACACATTCCATTGAAAAAAAGAAAAGGTAAAGAAAAAGATTCAGTGACCACAAGCTAATGTAAAAAGATGTACTGAGTGGTGACCTTTTGGTCTCTGGGTCCCCTAGGGCAGGGGTCCCCAACCTCCTACTTTATCATCCTTGGAAACCATTCCCATTACCACCTGAGCTCCACCCCCTGTCTCCCCATCTTTGAAAAAAGTGTTCTCCAGGAAACCCATCCCTGGTGCCAAAAAGGTTGGGGATGCTGCCCTAGGGAAGAAGATCCAGGGAGAGGGGATTGGCACCTGTGTGTAGGTGGACTAGGCACCTCCTCAGTCACCTACGGCTGTTTTTAAAACCCTGGTTTCTTGATGAATTTCAGCTGCCTTTTCGAAACTGGGACACTTGACCCCTCAAATCCTCCAGCTTAAACAGCAGGAAGGTGGGAGGAGTAGAGAAAAGGTGTCTCAAGTGTTCTGAGTAAATGATAATGATAGTGGGACAGGAAAAAAGCTTCATTTCAGGTCAATCTTCTGTGGCTGCTGGTGTGTATGAATTTGCTGGGTTGAGGTGGGTACAGGAGAAGGAGGTGCCAATCTGGGGCTGCCCCAGTGTAGGACTATGCCAAGGACTCGGCGCACAGCCCCCATTAGTTAATATCTGTGGAAGGAGGATGTGTAGGGTCTGAGCTAAGTAATTAATTAAAGCTGGACATGATGACATGGGTGAAACCCGCACACTGTTTTCAGCTCTGTCACAAAATCCATTTAGCGTGTTGTAGCCAGCATTTAAAAGCATGAGATAGATTAGAAAATAGCCAACTGTATTCCCTGTAAGGAGGTAAACGTTAGGTCATATAACTGTTTTTGATTGCATACACACATGGACACAGGTAAGGACTGGCCTTATAGAATGTACTTTGTCTGTGGTCAGACTTAAAAAAGGTTTGAGGTCTCTGACCAAGAGGCACTTGAGGAGGGTGAGGAGGATGTCATCCTGGTGAGAAGACAAGAGGACTGATTTCTTTCTTTCTTTTTTTTTTTTAATTTTATTGTTGTTGTATTACATCCATCCCTTTTTGATTTCTGTCTGACTCACCAAGAGCTATCAGAAGGACGAGGTCATTTATCTGTTCTGCAGGGCTCTGGGAGGTGGGATTTGTTGTCTAGAGGTGGCAGATTTTAGCTGACCAGGACTTCCCCACATCAGGGCCAGCCTATGGCAGAATGAACTCCCGGAAGGGAGAGCCCCTCCGGCCACTGGAGCTGCTCAGGGCCCAAGGAGGAGCGTGACATCTGAGCACTTGCCATCCTGGAGACTCTGGCTCAGCACTCAGGCTTTGGGGACAGCCCTCAGAGACCTGTGGGTTCATGGCCATGGCTGGCCTCAGGTGAGGGCAGCTCATTTGAACACTGGGGAGCAAGCAGTTCCAGAGAAATGAGTTGATGTATCTTGGTTCAATGTGTCACCCTCCACAAAGCCAGTAGAGAATCACTGATCAGCTGCCTTCTCCATCCAGACCCTGGAATAAGGTCGGGGATCATAGACACAGGCCCTAAATAGGTGCTAGTGGGGAAGGAAATCTGTAATTTGCCTACTTTAAACATGCTTAGGAGCCCTGGCTGGTAGCTCAGTGGATAGGTGACGGCCTGCGAACCCGAAGGTTGCTGGTTCAATTCCCAGTCAGGGCACATAACCAGGTTGCAAGCCAGGTCTCCATCCAGGTCCCCAGCTGGAGGCACAGCTGAAAGGAAACTACATTGATGTTTTTCTCCCTTCCTTCCTCCCTGCCTCTCTAAAAATGATTAATAAAATCTTAAAAAAAAAGAAGAGAAGAAAAAAAGAAAAATGTGTTTAAAAAATGCTTAGGGCCTTGACTGGTGTGTCTTAGTGGATTGAGTGCCAGCCTGCAAACCTAAAGGTCACAGTTTGATTCCCAGTCAGGGCACATTGCCTCCTGTGTTGCAGGCCAGGTCCCCAGTTGGGTGTGAGAGAGAGGCAACTGATAAGTGTACTCTTGCACCTTGCAAGAGTGGGATGTTTGTCTCCCTCTTCTTTCTTCCCGCCTTCCTCTCTAAAAATAAATAAATAAAAATCTTTTTTTTTTTGAAGATTTTATTTATTATTTTTACAGGGTAGGGGGAGGGAGAGAGGCAGACAGGGAGAGGAACATCAATGTATGGTTGCCTTTCACCTGCCTCCAGCTACGGACGGACCTGGCTGGAGACCTGGCTTGCAGTCTGGTTACGTGCCCTGGCTGGGGAATCAAACCAGCAACCTTTGGGTTCACAGACCGGTGCCTTATCCACTGTGCCACCACCAGCTAGGACCATAAATAAAAGTCTGTAAAAGTTTTTTAAAAGTAAAATGCAATGTCAAAAATAAAGATAAAAATACTTAGGAAAAATGTTTTTGATTTACCTGCTATCACTTATTGTCACTGATCACTGATATTTTATCCAAATGATTTTAACCAAGATGTGAGGTTCAATTCAATTCAGACACATTGAATACCCACTTTATGCTTAGGCCTCTGGGTCTGAGGTTAAGACGTGAGGGATCCAGAGCTGCAGATGACTGAGTTGTCCATAGAAAGGCTTAGTCAAGAGAAGATGGGTTTCTTGATGTGCATGGAGTTGGGTGGCACATAGATGTTCGTAATTGACGTTCTCGTCTGGATTTACCTTCTTGCTCAAAACAGCCTTGAGAAGAAGGGTTTAGTGTCTGTCCTCAGAGGCCGAGCTAGGCCACCCTGCCAGTCAGGTCTAAGTTCAGAGACATGGGTAGGTTTAAAGACATCCTCGTCCTCAGAGGGATGATCCTTCCTTTCTGCTCTCTTTCCCCTAAACTCCCCCTTCCCCCAACACACACACACAGCTGGGTGATTTTCTTGAAGAGCACGTCCAGGGGCTGTTTCCGTTCCACCTTTGTCTCCTTTCTTGCCTGCGAGGTCCCAGTCCAAAGCCAGACAGGCACAAGGTCTGGCAGCTTTCCCTGAACCAAAGAATTCCAGCATTTGTTATGCTGCCTGAGGCCCCAAAGAAATTAAGCTATAGGAAAAAAAAAATCCTGTCTCCTTTAGGTTCCCTGCTCTCCTAATGAGCCTTTGATCTGGAGGTGGTTCTCTAGATAGGACTAGAGGGTGGGGGACTTTTTGTATATGTGAGGGGAGCCACCCAAGAGTCCACAGCATCACCCCTGTACATGGAGGTTTGGGAGGCTCTTCTGTATCAGAGACTGCACTACATGCTGACCAGGGGCTTTGGAGCCACATGGGCCACAGGGTAAATCCCAATGTCACTGCCAGCCTCTCTGGTCTATGGATAAGCTAGTTGATCCCACTGTCTTCTAGCTTCCTCATCTCTCAAAGGAATTGGTGTCTGCAGACAAGGGAGGAGGGAAAATGGCCTGTTGAAAGTTCTTTGCACATGGGAGGGACTTAACCAAGCCACAGCGACAATGATTAATATTTTGCTTACTCATTTAGGCAACAAATAAAATCTTGAAACTTTAGGTGAAGGGGTAGAATGTTCCTTCTTTCAGAATGACCCATCTTCTGGGTGAACTCTGTCTGGTAGGGCAATCAGACGTGTCATAAGTAATCATAGTGCATGAAGTAAAATGCACGGAGTGCACCTGAGCGGTATGCTAACGTGAAAGAGGGTGGGATTAATGACCTGGCACTAGAGGAAGGGCCTCACTGAAGAAGCCGGAGAAGGGAGAAGATGAATTCCTCAGGCAGGTAAGGAAAGGAAGGGCATTCCAGGCAAAGAGTGTCACACATGCAAAAGCACATGGTCAGGAGGCCACAGGTTAGTCAGGAGCTACCCGTGTTATGCTAGATGAGTAGGTACAGTCACTGTCTCCGGTGGACCAGGAAGGTTTCCAGGACAAGGGGTCCTAATCTTTTTGTATCTTAGTGCTTCCTGCAAGAGGCATTTAAGCTGTGTTTTGAAGAAGGGGAGCAGTGAGTTTATTGATGAAAACACATGGCCCACAGTAGGTGCTCCATGAACGGATGAAGTGATGAGGGAAGACATTCCAGTTTGGAGTGTGTGCTGTGTGCAGGCAGATGGATGTTGAGTGGGTTTGTTAGGGGTAGGGCCAGGGGAATGAAAGGAAAGATGAGTGGGTGCAGGGTGTGAGACCCAAGTTAAAAATAATCAGCAAATATCCAGGAGAACCAGTCACTGAGGCCCCCACCACCTGACGATCAGGCTTGGATGCGCCATTCTGGCCTATAGGCTTATACCTCCTGGGGTTCCCATGCTGGAGGGGAGCCTCACTGGTGCCAGAATAAGTGTGGGCCTGCAAACTATGGGTGGGGGAAAGTTTTATTTTTGGAATGAATATTTCTTTAATTTTCTATCCTGACCTCTCTTGGGTGCACTGGGTTCAGTCTCATTTTCTGGGACCTAAAATAGCTGTCTCTTGCTGGACTTGTCTCAGTCCGGATTCTTTGGAAAGGAGTCTTAGCAAATCACTGCCTCCCTAGTCCCTCCAGTTCAGAGATAAGTGCCAGCAGTCTTGACCAGTGTTCTTTCTAGTCATCCTTCCTGTTTTGGACACATGTCAGGATTGTAACCCCGAGTCAGCAAACACTGAGGCCCTCCAAGGCACTGAGAATATGACAAAGAAGGGTATCATTTGAAAACTCCTGCCTTCAGTGAAGTGGAGGAGATAAATAACTATATTTATGATACCATATATGGTGTCATAAGGGCCATATTAGAGATTTAAGGAAAGTCTTATCTATAAAACTGTAGGAATAATTAATTCTGCCAAGTGGTATAGGAAGTGCATTGGGGAAGGTAACATTGCAGCCCATTCATTTATTCATTTATTTAGAAAGTGTTAATGGAGTACCTCTTACATACCAGGTGCTGTTCTAAGCACTTGGGGTGCTTCAATGAACCAAACAAAGATCCTTTCTTAATGGAGCTGCCCTCCTCTGTGTGTGTGATTGTGTGTGTGTGTGTGTGTGAAAGGAGGGGGTAGTACTGTGGGAGGATGGGGAAGTAGATAATAGTAATAAATGTATATGAGTAAATTGTGTAGGATTTTAGAAGGTGGTGAGTGATCTGGACAAGGGAATCGAGTATGCAGAAGTGGCCGTGATTACCCTAAGGATGCTAGGATAAGCATTGTTAAAAGCAGGATGGGCCGGTCATTCCTAGCTGGTATTTTCCTTGGTGCCGGTAGGTCCTGAGACTCCCATTCCTGGTCTGTTACTGGCTTATGATCTGCTGAAACTGTGCATCCCAGCACAGCCCTGGCTCATTGCTGCGAGTTGCCTGAATCTGGACCTCCAAGAATCTGCCTTGTGCCCCAGCTGCCCTGTGCAGCCTTCCTGCAGGCCATTCAACTTTGGGTGCAGGCTCAGCCGAATTATAGAGAGCACTGCAAGCTTATCAGGTCCTCTCAGATTTTGCAGAAGTTGAGGGAAGATGCTGCCTTTGTTTCCAGCAGATCTCCAATTATAGGAGCTGAGTGTCTAATGAGCAGTTCTCTGGCCATATTCCCTGGGGGTGGACTTGGTGTCCTCAACACTTTAGGAGGCTCTCTCAACCATACCCAGGTCACATCAACTAGAATGAGGGTGGGACAACAAAGCACTTTGGTTCATATCTCGTTCAGTTCTTGGAAAAGTGTCAGTCCACCTTTCATGTTCAAGGTAAAGAAACTGAGGCTCAGAGAAGTCACACAGCTGGCAGGACTCATCACTTGGAATGCTGGGCTCTCCCTGTGGCAGCTTTCGACCACACTTTGGCTCCTCATCTCCTGAGGGGAGATGGCCAAGGGTGTCCCGGCCTCTGATGCTGCAGTTCAGTGAGGCTGGGGCTCCCATACGTACTTGGGGTACATATGAATGTCCCATAGCTATGGGCATTGGCAGCAGTGATGAGGAAACAGAAAAATGTTTAACTTGTGCTATCTTTCAGAAAATATGAAATAGTATAAAGAAATAAAGATCAGGCATATTCCCACCATCCAAAACTACTGCTAACAATTTGGTATAGATCCTTATAGACTTTTTTCTTCATGTGTGTATGTACATGCACACATGCTAGGTTGAATCATATGGCAAGTGCTATTTTTCTAAGTCAAAAAATGACCAAATTTTCATTTGATTCAACCAAATACAAGCATATATACATAGATAAATACACATATTTAAACAAAATAGGGCCATACCATAATATAGTTCATAGATATTTATTTTAGCTTATAGTATGCCATAGGTCTAGAAACAGTCTATCAGAGTGGCAAAGGGCATGTGTTCTAGGATTCAAATGCTGTCTCCACTGCTTACTCATCTAGACAGATAACTGAGGCTTCCCATGTGGGTTTTCCCCTTGTACAGTCAGGTAGTCGCAGTACTCTCTGTATAGGGTTGTTGTGAGGGGGCAGCAGGTAGTGTGTATGTCAGCTAGACCAGTGCCTGGCCCATGGCCAGCATTCAGGAACTGTTAGCAATTACTACCATATATCCACGTGAGTAGAAATGTATCATTTCATTGTAATTAACACCCTGTTAATGGACGTTTAGCTGTATCCATCCATTTCCCACTGCTGAAGTGACATTGTTGTGCACACATCTAAGAGTATCCATTCACTGCCTTATATTTTAAGATTTTGACTTTAAAGAATTGTTTTTATTGATGTGTTTTGAGCTGAGTGGTGTGTCCAGGGGAAGGTTGCTTGGATGCTTCTGTCTTGTCATCCTAGAAGTCTAGTCCCCGTGTTCTTTTTGCCTTGTCACATTCCACCAATACTTACAGCTCACCAGTCCCCACATTAGGCAATGGCCCCCATTTCTGTGCCTGGGTGCTGGCCTCACTGCCTGAATGCCTCTCCCCTTCTCCAGGCTGGCCTATCAGGTTAAATGCCTTTCCTCCAGGAAGGGCAGCCATACAACCCTTCAACCTTGGTTAGATGCCTGTGCCAGGCCTGCTGCACTCTGCACTCTCCTGCGTCTCCCCTCCCACTGGCGGTGTACACGGTCCACCAGCTTCCTCCCCATCTAGACTATACTCCTTAAAGCCAGGACTTATGTCTTACTTGCCTGTGAGTTGACTTAGCACAGCACTTGACAGGTAGCTACTCAATATATGTTTGGTGGGTGAATTTAGTAAATGAATAAAATTATGACCGACTAATTCATGACAGTACTTAAATAAATGGAGATAGTTTGGGGAGGGTGATTAATTTAGGTAATCGGGGTGGAATGAAGCAAAGGGTGAACCCTTGGCATGGTTAGAGCTGTGCTTTAGAAAGAGAGATCTGGCCGTTGTGACCAACAGGAGTGGTAGCCCAGGGACCAGTGGAATGTCAGTTCTCAACAACCACTGGGGGTTCATCTTGGCTAGGGCCCTTTGGGTGACTGTGTTCACCCCTCTACACTTCCCTTTTCCTTTCTTCCTTTCTCTCTCTCTTTCTCTCTCTTTCTTTCTTTCTTTCTTTCTTTTCTTTCTTTTTAAGATTTTATTCATTATTTTTAGAGAGAGGGGAAAGGAGGGAGGAAGAAAAGGAGAGAAACATCAATGTATGATTGCCTTTTACCTGCCTCCAGCTGGGGACCTGGCTTACAACCTGGTTATGTGCCCTGATTGGGAATCGAACCAACAACACTTGGGTTTGTAGGCAGGTGCTCAGTCAATTCACTGAGCCACACCAGCTAGAGCTACACTTCTCTTGAACCTCATGGCTCTTCAGCTAAGGAAGGGCTCTCTTTTACCCTTGAGAAACAGAAGTGAGAATTCCTGGCTGTTCTACTTTCTGAGGAAGTCCATCTCAGTCATATAGCTGATGATGAAATCCACCTCTGGAATTAGCAACCACCCTTCTCTCCACTGTAGAAAACTGTTTAGAAAATTGTTTGCAGCTTATTATTACTTCCTGTGTCTGGAGCTGGAAGTGTCCATCACGGTTCCTGCCTGCCAGCTGCGACATTCCACGGCTTCCTGAGGGCGACCAGACCTTGCACTGCTCATCCACTCTTCTCTTTGATTCTGGCCTAAGATCAGGGCGGCCTGCGCTTTTGTTGTGTGTTAATAAAAACTTCAATTTCTGGAACTCCAGGCTTTACATAGATCTGCGTGTTCTCTCAGATGTAATAAACCCAAATTATCCCAGACCTGGAAGAATATAGCCCGAAATGATGTGCCTGAATTTGGAGTAAGATCTTGGTTGAAATTCTGACTCTATTACTTAGAAGCTGGGGCATCTAGCTAGCCAGGCATCGCAACTAGCTGGTCAAGTCACTTAACCCTTTCAAGTCAGTTTCCCCATCTCATTGATGGCATTAGCAAGTCCCAGTATTACTGTAAGGGTTAAATGAAATAATATGTGCAAATGAATCTGAAATCTACTACAGGCCAGGAGAGGTTTCTTGAATTAGAGAATGAGAAACTGAAGACAGTGAGGTAGAGATTATTCAGTGTGTTTTAGATAAGAAAATTGAGATCCAAGAGGAAGGGGGCTAGCAGGGGGAGAAGGAAGGAAGTTGAGAGAAAAATTGAGACAGAGTCTGGATATTTGCCTTATATTTCCTCCGCTTCCCCCCAGACTCCTGTGTCCCCCACCCCCATCCTGTCCCGTCTCACCCCCTCGTGTGCACACACATCTGTTGCCAAGTCCCTGGGTCTATCTTCCCAAAGGAAGTACCATCAATTCCATCATTCCTTCCTGAAAGGCCTCATTGAAGAAGGAGGATACCAAAGCAACCAATTATATCTGAGTAATTCCATCAATGACCAATTAGTTTTAAAGCTGGAAGGGCAATGAGAAAGAGAAGGGCTGGTATGAAGAAAAGTGAAAGGGATGGGGGAGAATTAGTCTGGAGGAGGAGGAAGAGGAGGGCCGGCTTAATTTCTCTTCAAGCTGCAGTGGAATGGGCCTTTTAGTGCTGCTTCCTGGCAGGCCTGTGCCTCCCCTGGTCCTCGCAGCTCACCACTTTCCTAAATGATACATCGTGCCACCTAGTCCTCAACTCTCACTCTCTGCCCATGACCTGTTTCACTGTGAAATGAGGTGAAATGCAGTCCTGAGAAAGCGAGCACGTCTGCCTGCACCTGTGTCCATACTCTGCACCCTGACCTGTTACTCTAACAGAGCAGCTGCCTACTATTGTGTGCTAGATCCCTTCCCCAGTTCAGCAACTCTCCCTTCTTCCCCCTTACATAAATACAAATAAGTTATAATTTTCCCCTTTTAAAACAAGGAAACCTAGACCCTGCCTCCTTCTTTCTCTGCCTCCTTACCAACACTTGCTGCCTCCACCTTCTCTCCTCCCCTTTCTGTCATGAACCCCCCACCCCTCATCACATTCTCCCCACTTCTCTACCAGAAAGCCCTAGTAAAGGTCACCATGGTGTTCAGTCTGATGGTCAGTTTCTAGCTCTTGTCCTGCTTGACATGTTGGCAACCTTTAACACAATCACTTCTGGGTAAAATTTATTTCTTCATGTGGCTTCGAGGACACTCTCCTGGTTTCCTCCTACCTCCTGGACTGTTCTTTTCCCACTACTCATTATCTCTTTTTCTTGAATGTTGGGTACCTTCAAGCTGCCCCAGATTTCTCATCTGCTATTATTTCTTGGTGAACTTTTCTTTTTTTTAAAGGATGTTATTTATTTTTAGAGAGAAGGGAAGAGAGAGAGAAAGGAAAAGAAACATTGATGTTTGAGAGAGAAACATGGGTCAGTTGCCTCTTGCACATGCTCCAGCTAGAGACTGAACCCACAGGCATGTGCCCTGACTGGGAATCAAACTGGCTGCTTTTTACTTTGCAGGACAATGTCCAACCAACTGAGGCAGAGTCACACCAGCCAGGCAGAACTTAATGTTTTTAAAACCCACCTATATATCCTGAAAGCTACCCAGCTGATACATTCAGCCCGAGCCTCTTTTGAGTTTCAGGCTTGCACATCCTACTGCTCCTTCACGGCTCCATTTGGATAGCTCATAGGTTATCTCGCATTTGACATGTTTGAAAATAAGCTCCTGTTTGCCCCGCCCCAGATCTACTCCTTCCACGGTTCTCTCCATGTTGTTAATGGCTACTCAGGCCCTCTTATTGCTCTGGCAAATTATCATGGTGCCATCCTTGACGACTCCTTCCCACCCAACATCCGTAAGATCAGCAAGTCCTGTGTGCTTGACCTTCAGAATACATCTGACCATATCTTGGCACCTCCACCATCACTAGCCTGCTCTGAGTTACCATAATCTCTGGCCTGAATTAATGCAGCCGCATCTTAATTGTTCTCCCTGCTCCCATGCTCTCCCTGCATTCTCTTCTCAGCGTAGCAGCCAGAAGGATTTTCTTTAAAGTGAGTCAGATTGACTTACTCCTTTGCCCAAAACCTCCCAGTGGCTCCTGTCTCACTTCTAACAAAGACTTACAGTGGTTCACAAGCCCCTTTGATTCAGCCCCTCCCATTTCAGACCTCCTGACTCTCCAGCCACACTTATTTATACCTGGCAGGTATAAGGAACAGCTAGAGTTTACTATGCCTGGAACTCATTATTTTCCAGCTTGCTTCCTCATCACTTTCATCTCTTTGTCACCTTCTAGTAGTACCACCTTCCCTGATGACCCTGTGTTAGATTATAATACCAGCTCAGTATGCCCTGACCCCATAGTTGGCCTTATTTTTCTCCCATAGCACCTATTGCTGTCTCATGCAACATGTATTCTATTTATTTGTTTACTGTCATTCTCCCACTAGAATATAAGATTTGTGGTACCAGAGGCATTGCTTTTTTGTTTACAGCTATATTCCTAGAGTAGTGCCTAGTACATGATAGGCCTTTAACAAATACATGTTGAATGAATGAGTGAATATGAAAAGAACTCAGAACAGTACTTCCCTGAATTTAGGGAAAACCAAAAGAGATTTGAGTGACCCTTAAGATCCTATTAACCGTAATCAGGAAAAACAGAAATAAGTGACAGAGAGTGGGGATGGGTGTCTTTAAGAAGAAAATAGGTGACCATCTGTACTGGGCCAGTTCTATAGTTAGCCTGGCTACACAGGAGGAGAGCTATTTTTCTGAGCCTATGTAACAGATATGGTTTTGTATAAATCACACTTCTGTAAATGGAATCCTATTTTAAATGTACTAGCAGAGATTGCTATTTGAAGCAGTCTGATGCCAAATTCTTTTATAAAATGAATAATAATCTCCTAATTTGTCTTTAGCGTCAAATCACACCCCTCCACCCCCACATTTATATTGACTTATGGCAAGGTATGCTAGTCCAAGCTGAGAAAAATCTATTTTTCATTTTCCACTGTCCTTATTATTCCCTTTGCCCTCATTCATTCTCCTCTCCATTCCTATAACTGACTTTTTTCTTAGACTCTGACATAGGATGTCTTTCTATAACACAATCCTAATTAGAGTACAATGAGCAATGGCTCCTTTCCAGACCAGATGACTTTTTTTTTTTTTTTTTTTTTTTTTAAGATTTTATGTATTATTTTTGAGAGAGAGGGGAAGGAAGAGAGGCAGAGAGGGAGAGAAGCATCAATGTATGGTTGCCTTTCACCTGCCTCCAGCTACAGGACCTGGCTGGAGACCTGGCTTGCAACCTGGGTACGTGCCCTGGCTGGGGAATCGAACCAGCAACCTTTGGGTTTGCAGGCTGGCAGACCAAATGAACCTTATCTGGGGATGGAGCAAAGGAACCTGTTAGATGTATGTGAATGTTACTGGGGTACAGGGTTAGGTGCTCAGGTATACTCATGCATTGCCACATTTGAGAACCACTGACCAAAGAGACAGCCCATGTCCTGTTCATCCTTCCCACATCCGAGCCTACACTCTACAAAACTGATGAGGCTTTGCAGGTGGCTGGTGCGAATCTGACCACAGACTGATATAAGACTGGCTAATTATGTGGGGGCTGAAGGTTAGGGCCCACATTCCCCTCTCAGCAACAGCAACATCATCCACCTTACTGATATCTGAGATGAGAGCAAGGTCCTATGGCCATTGCCTGATGGGAGTTTTGTTCAGATGCTCTCCAGAGTGTCTGCCTGTAATGAACTTGGACTTCATAGTCCCAGTGGGTCCCTCAAGAGAACACAACCATGATTAAAGGTTCAGTGGAACATGTGCAAACAACTACAACTAGATCCTGCTTTCTTGACAATGTAGAAGGTTGACTTGTTTAGAGATTGTTTGGCCTTAGGTCAGATCTTTATGTATCCACTCTAGGTTTTCTGAAACACTTTCTCGTTTTGGTTCTCACTAGATCAAAAGATTGTATCATCTGCTAGTAGGGCAAGCTGGACATTTTATAAGGTAGAAAGAAATCTGCCTTTAAGACACCAGTGTGTTGAGGTCAGGGAAGAGGTTTAGGAAGCACGAGGGCTTTGGCTAAGAGTACAGTTGTAACTCTGTATAATGGAATGTAGTGGAGTACTCGGAGGCATGGCTGATGATGCTGGAATTGCAAGGACCTGCCTAACCAAATGTGGATTAGTAGGAGATGCTTGAAATGCTGAACTGTGACAGGGAATGCTGAGCCATAGACTTCTGCTTTTCTGAAAGATGGTACCTCTGACTGGCATATTCTGAAACTGGCCTAGTTTGGCAGGGGGACACAGTACTGTGTGTCTTGGGTGTTCTGAACGTTTTAAAGGGAGTGGGACATAATGGTAGAAACCTGCCATTATTCTGAGTCTGTAAAACTTGTAAATAAACCCCTGTTCCTTTTACATTAAAAGAAAAAAAAAAAAAAAAAAGCTCTGGAATGTAGAATGTGTGCCTGACTGAGAAAGGCAGGTACCAGCCGCTGTGTGGCCAACCTTTCTGAGCCCGCTTGTTTATCTACAAAGTATGCCCTGCCTCCCTCACAAGGTTTTCTCAGCATCAGGCAGTGCATATGAAAGCTCTTTGAAGATTATAAAGGGCTAAACAAAAATGAGAAATACTATTATCATTATTATTTAAGCAAGCCTGCTATTTACGCATTTGAATGAGCCAAACCTGTATATTGGGAAGGTTTAAAATTACAGAATGATTTGCTAGAGTCACATAAGATATTTCCACATAACCACCCCCTGTGTAAAATGGGGTTCTGTTTACTTGTAAACTGTATATCGTGAAAACTGGATTATAGTTGTGTGAAGACCACCATCTGAAGTGAGAAATACAGCTGAAGTATTGAGAGGGGTGACCTTAAAGCTATTGGGTTGGCCAAAAAGTTCATATGGCTTTCTCCATGAAAACAGAAGACACAATCTTATCTTTCTTTCCTTCCCTCCCTCCCTCCCTCCCTCCCTCCCTCCCTCCCTCTCTCTCTCTCTCTCTCTCTCTCTCTCTCTCTCTCTCTCTCTCTTACCTGAGGACATTTTTTCATTGCCATTTTAGTAAGAGAGGAAGGGTAGGGGTGGGGGAGGTGAGAGAGATAAGAAAGGAACATCTATCTGTTTCTTTCTTGTATGCACCCCAACTAGAGATCAAGTTCACAACCTGGATTTGTGCCCTGACCAGGAATCAAATCCATGACCTTTTGATCTATAGGACAATGCTCCAACCAACTGAGCCACACCAGCTGGGGTGAAGACACATTTTTCCTTTTCATCAATAACCTTATTGATTTGGATATTTTTGAGTATGCCAGCTATATCTCATGTGGTATATTGTTGATTGTTCTCAATTAACATCTCGATTTGATCACTGTCAACTTCAGCCGGTCAACCCAACAACCATGGAGCATTGTCCAGTGAGAAATTTCCAGCATGAAACTTCACAAAACACTTTGGATACATTTGACCAGTCACAGCACCTTCTCCATACACTGCACAAATCTTATTTGCATTTCAGTTGCATTTTTACCTTTCTTGAAATAATAAAGCATAATATACTGAAAATGTTGCGTATTTTTTCCATCTTCAATAATAAAATGGCTACATAAAAATTCACCAATTTTGATGCGCTTTTTTTTTTAGTGCACATACTAATGTGACAGCTGTCCCAATACAATCTAACAAAATTGTTTTGAATGAAGTTAAAAACAACTAACCACTACTGGAGCCATCTTATGGAAAAACCCCAACTAACTTTTTGGCCAACCCAGTATATTGGTGAGTTTGGAATTCACAAGGTGAGGAACCACTGCAGATTTCTCTGCTGAGAGGACTCATAAGGGAAGTTATTTTTGCTGCTTTATTTGGGATAAATTGTGGTGGAGACTAGAGGTAAAGGGTTAATCATATAGTTATATGGGTGTAAGATGAGGGTGTTTGCTGTAGAAATAGAACAAAAAGAAATATGAAACATGTTTGGGAGGGAGGAGTGGCAGGCCTTGGCATTCTCTAAATACTGCAAATGCCTCCTGATTCATTCATTCAATGGAGGGAGACACTCTCAGGAGTAGGGCTGTGGGAGAGGCGCAGGGTCTGAGATAGGTGCTTCCTGTGCCCAGGGACCACCATCAGTCAGGCGGAGAAGAGATAAAACGAACATCACAGTTAAAACTCTGGGCAGTGGAGAGTGGTAGAGGACATGGAAAAGGGAGGAAAGGAAGTTAAGCAAGTTTAAGTGGACACACAGCACAGGGTTTCAACTCTTGTAAACCAGCTGTGTATCGGGTAAGCTGGGACATTGCAACAGGCTTGACTGCCTGAGGCTTGTCTTTTCTAGACAGTGACTTGCCCAGAAAGTGACCCTAATCAGTTTTTCCGTGCAAGACCTGTGAACCTTGGCATTGCAGTTTCAGCTTCCAGGAAAGCAGAACCGAGCCTTCCTCTGTGTAAAGAGAAGCAGAATTGCAAGGAAGGGTGTGCCTTTCTGAAACATGCCCTGCAAGTGGAGAAGGCAGAGGGGCCAGAGTGCCTTCTTTCCATGAGACCTTGTATCTAAGTGTCTGACCCTTGTGCCCCATAATCCGAGACCTTCTGAAGGCCTTCCTGGACACCCTGAGGTTTGTTTTAGAAGTTCTTACATGGGAGAAAAGGCAGCTGCTGGTATGGAGAAAAAAAGTGGCTGCAAGACCCACATGAGAAGCTGGGTGACATGGGCATGGGTTTTTAGGTCAGGACAAAAGTACAGGGGGTAATTTTTGCCTGAGAATGTGGCAGGATGACCTGGCTGACAGGGACTCTTAGCTGTAATGGTAAATGAGGGCAGTGAGACTGAGCTTGCTGGCTTCTTCTCCAGGTCAGGAGGGGTCATGATGAGGTCTACCCTTTCTATAACTGGCTGTCCCCTTGCCAAATGAACTGATTTGGAGTCTGTAAGAAAAGTTCTGGAGAGCTTTGGGGATATGGAGTTGGGGATGATGATGATGGTGGTGGTGGTGGCAGTGGTGTCTTCTCACATAGTGTCAGAGAAAACAAGAGTATGAGGGATGCAGGACAGCATGGGGACGGGTTTGACCCAAAATGCCTCTCAGAAGTTTGAGAGTGTGGAGAGAGCCAGTTCAGGATGGAGACTATTCTCTTAGGTCTTCCACTTTGTCCCCCACCAAATAAGAGGAGCCTGAAGGACTGCTAATGAGGGTGCAAATGGGACAGGGGTCCTGTTGAATAGTAAGGGAGAGCACATTTCTAGGGATTGCCAAACATCCTGGATCATGTTCAGAGAAGGAAAGGTATTTGTCTGTGGCAAAAGACCTTTGCAGTCCTTCTGCTCCAAGTCTGCAACGATCCCACGCCTGCCTGTACTCCTTGCCTATCTGACCCTGTCTAGGGAAGAAGAACCAATTGTGCAGCTACAGTTCTAACTGGGGACACCAGTAGGAGGTCCTGGAGGGAAGGAGAGAGACGAGGAGCTGTTCATGGTCCCAAGAGCCCCACCACCAAGCCTTAGACCCTGGGAAGGAAGGGATGTCCATTCTGTCTGTACTTTCTCCCACTCCTGTCCTCCCATCCTCTCTTACCCCACCCCACATAGCCTTTGGCCTCCTCCAGCATTTATTTGGAGCAGCTCTTGCCAGGGCACCAATGACATCCTTGCCACATGCAGTGTATAAATCTCAGCCCTCATCTTCCCCACATAGCTGACACAGTTGTCAGCTCCCTCTAAAGTGAAACACCTTCACTAAGAGAGGTAACCCCCACCTGCTGGATTCCCTTCCTGCCTTGCCAGCTGCTTTTTCTCAGGTTCCTTCCCAGTTCTCTCCTCTTCCCAGGACCATGGGATCACAGGGTTGAGGCGGCCTTAAAAACCATCTTGTGTAGTGCTCGCTTTGGCAGCACATATACTAAAATTGGAACAATACAGAGAAGATTAACATGGCCCTTGTGCAAGGATGACACGCAAATTCATGAAGCAGTCCTTTTTTTTTTTTTTAAAGCAAAAACAAACATCTTGTGTAAATGCTCCTCTGATGACTAAACGTCTCTTGCCCATTGTTAGTGTACAGTTCTATGAGTTTTGAAAGGCACGTACAGTGAGATAACCTCCACGTAGTCAAGATTTAAAGTACAGCTATCACTCCCCCAAATTCCCTCCTGCCCCTTTGTAGTTATCCCTCTACCACCCCTGCTCTGGAAACCATTGATCTGTTTTTTATTTTTATATCCCTAACTCCTCCAGAATGTCATATAAATGGAATCACCTAGTATGTGGCCTTTTAAATCTAGCTTCTTTCACTTAGTATTATGTTTTCGAGCTTTATCCATGATGTCACCAGTTCCTTACTCCTTTTTGTGTGTGGGTGTGGTAAAATACACATACCATAAAATTTACCCTTTTAACCACTTCTAAGTGGCATGAAGTACCTTCACATTTGTATAATCATCACCACCATCCATCTCCAGAACTTTTTCATTTTCCCTAACTGAAACTCTGCCTATTAAACAGTAACTCTCGACTCCACCCTGCTACCTGCTCCTGGTACTCACCATTCTACCTCTGTGAATTTGACTATTCTAGGTATCTTGTATAAATGGAGTTAAACAGTTTATGTCCTTTTCTATCTAACTTATTTCACTTCACGTAATGTCCGCAAGATTCATCCATGTTGTAGTGTGTATCAGAGTTCTTTTCTTTTAAGCCTGAATAATGTTGCACTGTGTAAGTATACCATGTTTTGTTTACCCATTCTGTGTGGCTGGCTACTTCGGTTGCTTCCACCAGTGTTTTCAACTTTGAACATCCTTATTTCTTCAGCTGTTCCAGGTGCTTCACTGTCCTGACCACCCTTTTAACACAGGATTATACATCTTGCTGATTGCAGAACTAAATTGACATTTTTAAATCTTAACTTTCTTATTCCATCTTCTCTTCCAGATTATCAGACTGCAGAATAGTGCATTTCTTTTTGCTAAAACCCTTTGAAATCAAAGGGACCCAGACAGTTTGGTTAATAACCACCTATCCAGAAGCCAGAGAATGGTTGGGGGCGCTCGAATGGGAGGGAGGGGGGAGATGTAATCCTAATTTCAGTAGTCCCCAGTTTATGAAGCAGATAAGGCACACAAAATACTAAAAGGAAAGAAAATACTATTGTAGTCTATTCAGGCTTCCGTAATAAAATACCATATGCTGGGTGGCTTAAACAGCAGAAATTTATTTCTCACAGTTGTGGCGGCTGAGAAGTTCAAGATCAAGGTGTTGGCTAATTCAAATCCCAGTGAGGGCTCTGTTTGTGACTTTTAGTCAGCCCCCTCCTTGTGGAGAAAAAGTGAGCATTTTCTGGTGTTTCTTTGTATAAGATCACTAATCTTATCAAGAGGACCCTACCCTCATGTCCTCTTGTAGACTTAAACCTCAGTACCTCCTAAAGGCCCTACCTCAAAATACCATCATGTTGGGAATAGGGCTTCAACATATCAATGGGGGCGGGGGGCGGTGTTTATACACAATTCCATTTGTAGCAAATATATTTTATTAAAACATGCAAATGAATCAAAAATACTTATTTCACTTCATATTTTTAAAGGTTTTATTCATTATTTTTAGACCAAGGAGAAGGGAGGAAGGGAGAGAAACTTAAACGGACAGTTGCCTTTCAGCTGCCTCCAGCTGAGGGCCTGCCTGGAGATCTGGCTTGCAACCTGGTTATGTGCCCTGGCTGGGAACCGAGCCAGTGACCTTTGTGTTCTCAGGCCTGTGCTCAATGCACTGAACCCCACCAGCTAGGACATCAAGAGTATTTAATTATAGGAGTGTACTAAGTATAAAAGAAGTATAAGAAACAATAGCTGGATATCATCAGTTAGGGTAGCTTATACTTCAATACCAGTAGGATTTTTCAATTGAAAAGGGAAAGAAAATGTGATTTGAGGAAGGACAAGATAGACAGGAGAGGGAAGCAGATAAGGTATCAAGTGCTGGTGAGGCTGTCTGCTAGGGGAGGACTGAGCAGAGCAGGCCCTTTTTCATCCCTGCTCATTGTGTGCCAGGCACAGCGAGTGAGGCTGAGAACATGGTCCCTGCCCTCACAGAACTCACCGTCTAGTGGGAGACCGAAAATAGGCAAAAGAACAAACAAGCAAGGGAATTTCGGGTTGTGATAAGGGCCTCTGCAGGAAATCACTGGAGTGATTATGACTTGTGATGAAGGTATAGTGCAGGGCTTAGGGTGGAGAGATGTTCTAATTAGTCTAGATTAGAGAGGCTACCTATGAGGTGGTATTTGAACAGCTTGAAGGAGGAGGAAAATCCAGCTTTGCAAATAATCCGGGGAAAGACTTTCAGGCATAAGGAGCGTCAAAGAGAAAAAAAAAAATTATTTTGAAAGGCTTGAGGAAAACAGGCAGCCAGTGTGGTTGGGCATAATTGAGTAGGAAGGGAAATGTGGTGGGGGCTGCAAGCGGGTGATGTGGTCTCACGAGTGGTTTCCAAAGAGCGCTCTGACTGCTGGGTGGAGAGCAGTCCATTTGGGAGGCTGTTTCAGTGGTCCTTTGGGGATATAACAGTGGTTTGGGCTTGAGAAGAGGCAGAGATGAAGAGAAGCAGAGGAGTTTGGGGGTAGGAAGGACAGTATTATAATTTGGATGGGAGCATTGAGGCAAAAGCTGCAATTCAAAGATGGCTTCTAGGGAGCGTGGGAGAGGACTAGTTGGGTAGGTGAGCGTGCTAGCAGAAGTTAAGCATTCAAACTTGGGGCCTGGTTGAAATCCCTAAGGAATAAATATAAGTGGATAGAGACCTGGGGACCAGCGTCATGGATTAGAAATTGAGGTAGACTGGTGGATGGTGTTGACTAGTGTGTCAATTTCTGGGAGTTACTGAACATAGCTTGCTGTGAGGGCAGGGACCTTGCTTGAATTCAGGCTGCTGCCTGTGCTACTTTGGGCAACTTGACTCAAAGAATAGGGGGTCCATTCCTGCCCTCCAGGTCCAAAGAGAGGACCAGAAGCAAACACCTGAGTTCCCTGGTGAGTAGGAAGCAGAGACTCTGCTGCTGCTGCCGCTGTCACCACTAATCTGTTGACACCAACTAGGACACCTCTATTAGAAGTAATGTTTCTTTTCTTTCTTTCTTTCTTTTTATTTATTTATTTTTTTTTACTTTTTTAAAAAATAAAGATTGCATTTTATTATTCTTCAGAGAGAGGGAAAGGGAGAGAGGGAGAGAGGAAGAGAGGGAGAGGAACATCAATGTATGGTTGCCTTTCACCTGCCTCCAACTACGGACCTGGCTGGAGACCTGGTTTGCAACCTAGTTATGTTGCCCTGGCTGGGAATCGAACCAGCGACCTTTGGGTTCGCAGGCCAGCTCCTTATCCACTGTGCCACCAGCCAGGGCAGAAGTAATGTTTCTAATCAAGAGAAGCCTTAAAAAGACTTGCCGTTGGACACCAGCCCCTTAAGTATCACAGCCGAGACCAGAGAAGTCTCACAATATGCTGAAGACATTCATGTTTTTGTTTTTTTTTTTTTTAATAATGCATAATTTTATTGCAAATTAAAAAAAACAAAATGCAACATTCTAAAAAACCCAAAGTTTACTATTGATACCAATTCCTGTGAGCATGTTGTGCTACCATACATAAGAAATTAAAGAAACCATTAAATATTTAGAAACAATTAACATCCAAAGCCTTAAAATCTAACTCTATGTAGTAACCCCTCAAAAAGCTACAACCTGCATTTTGAAAAAAAGTATTTACAAAGAATCTTAGCAGCTCTACAAAAATCTGTACAGTTATTGTACTGAAGCTAATATTGAGCTGCATTTGAATTCAAATGCTTAGCAAAAACACACATACTCCACATACATCATTACAGGATAGTTTTTTATTCTTCATCTTCATCTTGTTTCTCTTCTTCCTCCTCATCTTCTGGTTCATTCTTCTTCTTTGCGCCTGTTGGCCTGCTAGGACTTTTCTCTCCTACTTCACTCTTGCCTTTGGCATGGTGTGCAGCAATACCCTTTTCATACTTCTCCCTTAGCTTAGCTGCTTTTTGTTCGTACAGCTACTTATCTTTGGCTGACGGCTCAGACCTCCTTTAACTCAGGTGTTTTGCAGCATCCCCAGTGGGTAAACCCGGTGTTCATTTGTAATCTTTGGGCGATGTTGAGAGCAAAATAGGAAGAAGGTAGATGGAGGCCTTTTGGGAGCATTGGGGTTTTCTTCTTTCCTTTGTTATCACCTTTGGGAGGAACATAATTTCACCTTCCTGTCATACAAGCTTTGCCACTCTTTGCCGTATCTTTGAACTTTAACTTTCCTTTTGTAGACATGGTCTTCCATCTCTTCAAACATTTCTTGGAGAATTCGGAAAAGTTGATGGAAGAGTCTGGGTGTTTCTTCTTGTGCTCTTCCTGGCAGATTTGAATGAAAAAGGCATATGAGGGCATCTTGCCCTCAGCTTGTTGCGGCCTCCTTTAGCCATGGTGATAGATGACGTCTACCGAGATGCTTCCCTCCCTGGGCTCCTGGGCTCCAGCATGAACTGGTTAATGGCTTACCCAATCCTCAGGCTGTTGTTTTCCTGACATCAAGTTTTGTGTCTCACTTGTCCCTTCCCCTGAAGCTCATGAATCTCGATTTTTAAAAAAGATTTTATTTTATTATTATTATTTTTTAATTTTATTGTTGTTGTATTACATCCTTTGCTCCCCTCTGTCCCCCTCCCCACCCACCCATTCCCCCCAAAGTCAATCCCACCTGTTGACCATGTTAAAAAAGATTTTATTTATTATTTTCAGAGAGGGGAAGGGAGAGAGGCAGAGAGGGAGAGAGACACCCACGTATGGTTGTCTTTCACCTGCCTCCAGCTACAGACCTGGCTGGAGATCTGGCTTGCAACCTGGTTATGTGCCCTGGCTGGGAATCTAACCAGTGACCTTTGGGTTCGCAGACTGGCGCCTTATCCACTCTGCTACCAGTCAGGTAGGGCTCATGAATCTCGATTTGCTTCTAAACTCTGTCATCCTGGCCCAGGTTTGAGGTCCCAGTTGTGAAATTCAGCTGTCCCCACATTTATTGTGACTTGCTGCTGTAGCCTTTTGTGTTCGTCTCTTCCCAAATCTCATCCCACCCTCCCCCATTGCCACCCTTGTTCCTCCCTAGTCAGATTTGACTCCCTAGATGATCCTTTTCTGCCCTGTGTCTCAGGATTGGGCACTTGGGAAAAATGATTTCAGCCCTATGTTGGCTGAGCTTGGCTCTTGGACTCTTGAAGCTTTTGCAGGAACAAAGGTTTGGGTGGGAGGAGAGCCCAGACCGAATTGCAGGTCATAATGGGACCTTGTCCCTTATCTGTTCATCTCAAGCTTCCACACCCGAGGAGATGAGGGATACCATAAGGCGATGCTGGGTCCCAGCATTCAGCCCCTCATGGTGGGCAGTCATTGCCAAGGCCATTGGTGGTGGCCACTTCTGCCTTCATTGAGAAAAGCCCCTCTCCTCCTGCTCTTTTCACTTCTTTTACCTCCCTTCTATCTTTCTTGTTTCATCTCTGCCCTGCCAGTTCTCAGATATTCCATGACTTGATCTGGGCCGTGAGCCCCTCCATCCTTTGCATCAGGGCCTGCCACCCCAATTCAGGCACATCATCTGCTCTTGCCCCTGCTCCTGCCATGGAACCTTTGCCCAGGGGGCCTTTGAGATCCAGCTCGGCCTTGGCAGCCCAAACACCAGGTCCCTGCTAAGAGATGTGTAAGTGATCGGGTCGTGCCCAGCTGGACCCCACAGGCCAGGCCCAGGCCCTGCTTCCCATAGAAGCAAGGAAGGCCCAAGGGTTTTTCATTGGCTGCAGCGTGGCTGAGGGAGCAGAGGATGGAGAGTGGGGGCAGGGAGGCTGGGAGAAAGCCACCCTTCCTGTGGTGCCTGCTGACAATTGGCTCTCCGGAACCAGCTTGGGACACAAGGGCCAGCTGGGTCAGGAAGTGGTGTACAATGCTGCTCTTTCAGGGGGACACTGCATGGTCTTGGGTCCTGTGTGATTGCAGGGAAATCTGGAAAAACAGCCTGTTCTCAGAGGATGTTCTCTAACCTAGACCGGAGGTGAGAAATTGAGCCTTGAACTTCCCACCCTCTGCCCTGGCAGGGCCCCCAGGCATTGCCCAGTTCAGAACCCAATTATTTTCTTAAGAGTCTGGGGAGGGGAGGGAAAGGAAGCAGATTTTCTCAAGAGACCCCGAATTGTGTCTACTCTACAAAGTGGGGGAAGCAAGCAGTCCTTAATGACTTATTAAGCCTCTATGCCCTTCCTTAGCTACTGTGGGCCCCCGGGGGAAGAAGGCAGTGTCTTGCCCTCAGGATTTTAATTTGGGTGGGGAAGTAAGACAATATAACATACTAAGTGTCAAGTCCATGAAGAAAAATAGGAATTCAAGAAAAAAAAATGATGGTTATTGACTTAGAGTAACCTGGCAAGTCCAAAAGAAGGTAAAATTTGGCCTGTGCTGGGAAGACAGGATGGGATTTGGAATGAAGAAGGAAGTGGAAGAGTGTGTCCCATAGGGAGGAAGCCCAGGCACTAAGCGTTACATAAGTGTAGGAAACTCGCCATAGCCAGGAGCTTCTGCCCTGGAAACGTCCCTGAGTCTGATGTTCCGAGGGCCCTGGAGGACCCACAGCCTGCCCTTTACGAGCCCAGAATGCTGAGGCTTAGCCCTGCCTCGGAGCCCAGAAAGATTTGCCATAGAAACCGGGCAGTGGATGCTGCCTCTTGGGGGCCCTGCTTGGAGAAAAGCTGGTTGGAGAACTTTGGGCTGCAGTGAGTGGGCACTCCTGTGAGCCTGCCAGAGATGCAAGAAAGGGGCCTGGGGAAGTCCTGACAAGGGTAGACAGGACGTGCAGATGACTTGTAGCTGTTGGTTTGGGAAGAAACTTTGTTCCATAGCCCAGTGCAAGGCTTTGTGAGTGTACTGAACTCGTGCTGGGGACTGTGACTCTGAACATGGAAGCTGTTCCACACTTTCTTTTCTTTTATCAGGGCCCTGAAGCAGCAACTCCTCAAACTCTTAAGGATGAAGGATATTTGTATTAAGATCCTTCCCTGCTCAATAACCTTCTATGGCTCCCTAGTATCCATCAGATCACAATTTCCTGCCCTGATACCCAAAGCCCTCCATCATCTGAGGGCCTTAACAGAGTCTAAACATGGAAAGGGACCTAGAACTCATCTAATCCAGCCTAGGCCAATCAGTCTTTTTCTCAACAACCCTGAGGAGACATTGCCTCACTTCTAATAATTGCCTTTACACTTCTAATAATGGGGAGGTCTCTCTCTCATGGGACATCTTTAAGTTTATCTAGAAATGGCATGCCTGTAGTTGGACTAATTGGTCTAAGTTTGCTCCTTCAGAATTATTCCTTTTCCACATGACCACCTTTCAGAATATTGATATTCCTTTTTTCTTCAGGTCCTACATCCATCCCAGTCTAGGTCACTCTTTTACAGGTGGTCTAGTTTATCAATTTCCCTCCATGAAGCCTAAAGCTGAATAGTGTTTTCTACTTTTAATTGATCTGCATAGTGAATAGTGCCCCCCTCCAAATCCTGAACACTATATTCCTTTTAGTTCAGAGGGCCTCAGACTTGCATTTTGAGCAACCATATCAAAATATTGCTTATGTCAAGTTGGGAGCCAAATAAAACACCTAAATTGTTTTCACAAGTGCTACTTTGAGGCATTGTTTCCCTGTGCCAGTGATCTAAATGCAGGAAATTTCCTTTATACCTACTGGATTACATCTTGTGAGGTTTAACCCATTTTTCCAGTCTGGAAATCATTTGGATTTGGATTCTGTTCCTGTGGTATGGGGGGCTGTGTCAGTGTGGGGATCGTGATCCAGGGCCTGAGTCCTAGGGCTACACTGAGGGGCTGAGCCCCAGCTGCGCATTGGCTGGTGGAGTGGCCTTGGGCAACTTGTTAGCCTTTCTAAGCCTTGATTTCTTTACTTGTAAAATGGAGCTAATTACTGATAATACCTGCTTACTCATTGGATGTAGAGTTACAAGACTTTAATGAGATAATTCATACAAAATGCTTATTAGCACAGAGACTGGTAGTAAGCATTGATTAGCTGCCGTTATCTTGGTGGTTATAACCACTGCTACTGCTAGTTCATGTCCTCATTCTTTTTAAAATGGCCATTTCTCAACCCAAATCCTCCTGGCCTTATTGTCCTTTGCTTACAGTGTTTCCATTGCCTGCTTCTATTCTGAAACTTACTTAGGTTCAAAGCCTCCACAGCTCCTTGGATGCTTCCTCTACTGTGTCCTCTGTAAATGGGAGCTCCTACCTAATACAGGGTTCTTAACATTTTTGCTTACATCTTTTTGGTTGAGGCCTTTGTTTTTTTACATCTGTCTACTATTCATAGCTTCCTCCTTCAACTCCCTACCTGCAGGTGCCACCCTCCTTTATTCCAGCTCTCACACTGCTACTGGTTAGTCTTCCTTCATCTGCTCTTGTCTTTTCCTGGCACTCAAAGCCCACTGGCCTTCCACACCCAGCACCATCTTCCTTTCTGTCTTCATCCCCCTTCCTCCCTGGTATAGATACTGCCTTCCAGCTGAGTCTGTCTACCAGCTCCAGGCCTTTCCTTGTTGTGCGTCCTCTGCCTAGAGCCTGTTGTCGTGTCCCTGACCTAGACCCAGGCCCTGCAGGCCCCACCATGGTTCAGGGCTAAGCTTATAGATCCAGTTGACCACAGTTGGAAGTGAATAGTATGACATTGGGCAAATCGCTTAGCCTTTCTGTGCAACAATCATAAGTGCCCCTGAGTTTGCACACAAGGCAAATAAAAGAAGTAGATAAATTGCAAGGGATGGCACCTGGGACAAGTTACCCATCTCTTCCTCTGAGAAGTCTCCTGAGCAACATCACCATTTTAGAGAGGGCTTCTCCCTCCTAAAAAATTTAGAACATAGAACATTTCCAATTTATAGCCATACATGTATGCATACGCATGCACACAGTCTATAAGTACAAAGTCAGAGTATTTTACTGCTTAAAGGAGTTTTCAGGATTTTTTTAAATTTTAATTTTTATTATTTTTTTAATAAGCAGGGCTTTAATAAACACAAACCTGGGTACTTGGGTTGATCAATATAAACAAATATTTGTGGAATAAGTGTAAATCTCACCCGTCACAGGTCCTTCCTTGAGGCTCTGACATGGTTTCTAGAATATTCTGCCAACATGGATTTTCTCTTGTTCATTTCTGCCTGTACTGCTGTCTCTATGAGTCCCACCAGAACTTGACCACATCCAGTTCAGCACCTTAGTGAATTTGGCTCTCTTGTCATTTTACATGTTTATGTCCCTTATATTTTCTTATGGAATGCAGGCAACTTTTAAGGGTTTAGCAAAGGTGGTGGCTTCGCCTACAGTTCCGCCTACAGCTAGGATCCCCTCATTGGCTTGGTTTTAGGGGAGAAACATAGTTTAATCTGCCTTAAACTACCTTCTCAAAGTACCTGAGGAAATCTGAAAGAAAGTGAATGGCCCAGGATGGGCCTGGAAGCAGAAACTGAAAAACAAGGTCCAAGTAAGAATTTGTGCAGAAGAAGTTGGAAGCACTTAGCCTCCATAGGACACATGACCTGTTTCACTGAGAGGTGCTTGGGGAATAAACTATTTACTTCTCTCTTGTTGCATCCCTTACATGAGATTCCTTCTCAGTAGACCCCCATATTGTGTGCTATAGGGAAGAGGGAAGGAAGCATCTGCACTCTCCTTGTCCCCAGGGGGACCCAGTCTCACTGGGGAAAGGACCCTTAGTTGCCCCGGGCTGCTATAGCAAATTAGCACAAATTGGGTGGTTGAAAACACCAAAAATTTGTTCTCTCACAGTTATGGAATCTAGACATCCAAAAGGCAAGGCATCAGCAAGGCCATGCTCCCTCTGAAGGCTTCAGGAAGCACCCTTCCATGTGTCTCCTAGCTTTTGGTGGCTGCGGTCATCTTTGGTGTCCCTTCGCTTGTGAACGCATCATGCAAACTTCTTCCTCCATCTTCATATGGCTTCTTTCAAAATTAATATTATTTTACTTTCTAATTAAAGTTTGCATTCAATATTATTTGTATTCACATGCTCTTATGAGGATATCAGTCATATTGGATTTAGGGCCCACCCTAATCCATTATGACCTTATCTTAACTAATTACATCTGCAAAAGCCCTATTTCCAAATGAGATCATATTTATAGGTACCGGGAGATTTGGACTTGAACATATCTTTTTGGGGGTGGGAACACAATTCAGCCCACAACAGAGCTTATGCTGTTCAAGAGTTGAATCCGGTAGGGAGAACAAACCATGTGGGAAAGTGAGCTTGACACATCCAAATATTATATAAACCAGATATAGAAGAACATACCTTGGTAAAGCATAGAAATAACCATTTTATACCGTATATACACATACATGAAGTCTCTCCAGAAGGTATCAAGCCATATAATATGAAAAATAGAGACTTTTATTGAGGTAGATATAAGAAATGTTGTACATAGGACAATGAGGCCTCAGCCTCCTTCAGAGTAGGCACCTTGGGAGTTCACACAGTTTTAGCCACCATCAGCTGCCCCATTGTATTTTCTTGAGTTTCATCAAAGTCTATAATCTCACTCCTTTCAAAGGTGATTTTAGCTTTAGGAAAAGCCAGAAGTTGCAGGGCACCAATTCTAGGCTGTAGAGGGGCTGAGTCACCTGAGTGATTTGTTATTCCTCCAAGAAAGATACGCATGAGACGTGATGCATGAGCGGGCAGGTTGTTGTGATGAAACTGCCGATCACCAGTTGCCCGTAGCTGCGACCTCCTGAATCATCTGAATAGTTTCTGTGGAGGAATGTGCAAGCTTAACATAATATCTGATGCAGACTCATTACTCTACTTGCTCAGTCATCTTGAATGTGACAGCCATGCATCACATGTGCTCACTCAACAGCTTGTACCACCCCCACTGACTAGTACAGTGAAGTTATCATTGTTCAGACATGCACATTCCAGTCCACTCTCCTTGGCTGCCAGGTTACATCAGCATCATGTTAACCATTCTCGTTATATTAACAATAGCTGGACTTTTTCTGGACAGACCTCGTTGTATGTATGTATGTATGTATGTATCTTTTCCAGATAAAGACTCAGATGTGAAAAAAATAAACAATAGCCCTGTCTGGTGTGGCTTAGTGGACTGAGCACCCTCCTGAGGACTGAAGGGTTGCCAGTTCACTTCCGGTCAGGGCACGTGCCTGGGTTGCAGGCCAAGTCCCAGCTGGGGGCATGGAGGAGGCAGACCATCAATCAGTGTTTCTCTCGCACATTGATGTTTTTCTCCATCTCTTCCTCCCTCCCCCCCCACTCTGAAAAGAAATAAACAAAAAGAAAAAATTTTTTTAAGAAAAAACAAGCAATAAAGTAGAAGAAAATGGACGAGCCTCCTAGGGATAGAAGAAATATTAAATAGAGAAGTTATAAAAGATAAAATGGATGTACTTTATAAGGCAGTCAACGATGATAACATATAAGTCCGGGAAATACAAATTGAAGTAGTGATGAAATGTCACCACAACCATGAGATCAACAAAACGATAAGAAGCAGTAACACTTGTTGTTCGTGGGAATGCTTTTATACTTGATCAGTGGAAAGGTGAATTGTTAGTCTTTTTAGAAAGCAAGACAGCAACCTTATTTGGATCCTGAATAGAACGACTGCAAGAAAGCTTAATAGGGGAATGTGAGCAACAACTAACCATGTGATGATAGTAAGGAATTGTCTTTAAATTTTTAGGTATGATTTATGTATTTTGGTTAATTTTTAAAGAGTCCTTTCTTTTTTCTTGGAGATTCATATGAATATTTAATGTTAAAATGATACAATATCTTGAAATTTACTTCAGATAATCCAGAGAACAATGGAGTTAGTAGCTGATGGTATAAAGTAAGGGTCAACACACTGTAGGCACAGCCAAATCCAGACCACTGTGACCACATTCATTTGGCTGAGTTGAACAGTAGCAATGGAGACCATGTGGCCTGCAAAGCCTGAAATATTTACCCAGAACATCTTTGCAACCCTTCATCCATAAGGAAGCACGTTTGGCTAAAAGTTTGATTCTGGAAACTGACAACATGTAGGCCTATTATACTAGTTTTCTTACTTACCTGTGTTTGGACTTTTTCATAATGAAAAGTTAAACAAAACAAAACAAAAAACACCAACTTCGATCTAGTAATCTCATTCCTAGAACTTTATCCCTTGGAAGTAAAAGCATCAATTAATAAGGATGTATGTATAAGAATGTTTACTAAAATAGTTTACAGTGCTTTTTTTAAAAAAACCTGGAAATACATTGCCTTCCAACCTGGTAATAGCGGTATAAATCACACTCTCCCACACGGTGGCATATGATACTGTCTTTTCAAAGAATTAACTAGAGTTTTATCATTCCAGATGGCGAATTTTTTATGAGGTAGTTTCAAAAAAAAAAAAACAAAAAACAAATGTAAAAAGTCTTCATGTGGTATCATGTTTAATTTTTATAGTTGTATAGAACAGTGGCAAAATTACCAGTGTGTGTGTGTGTGTGTGTGTGTGTGTAGGATGCATAATAGGCTGTTCACATGAGGAAGAATGATAACTGGAAGAGAAGCAAAGCAAAACAAAAAAGGAAAAACCTATACTTATAAAAACAGCCTACATGATAATGATCCTGTGTATATGATTCTATAACTTATATTCATATGTATATGTGCTTTACTAAATCAAAGAGTTAAAAATGTTTAAAAAACTGGAAAGGAGTGCATATTTTTAATGCCGTTTGATGTAAGGAAATAAAAGGGAATTTGGTTGGGAGTTGGAAAGTGCCCAAGAGTGGGGAAACAGAGACAAGATTGACTTAGGCCAGCCAGGGAAGGCACTGTGGAAGGTTCTAGTGGTGAGAGGGGTGGCTGGATGGGCCACATTCGCTCCCTGATCTCAGCGCCTCTTCCTCCTGCTCCCAGAGAAATAATGTTTCCCTGGGGGATGAAAAAGCATCCCTTTGTGCAGGCTTTAATTGCCATGTTGTTGTGCCAAGTGAATGAGTGGCAGGCGGGAGCAGCAGCTGGGCACAGCCAATGCCAGGCAGCAAAGCCCACTGCCTTAGGACAGTCTGAGCCAGCTGGCCTGGGAGCGCTGTCCCCTCCGCCCCCCGCCCACACACACACACTGGGGGCCATGCACAGGGACAGTGGGGCAGAAGGGTCTGTGGAGAGGGAGAGAAAAGTTATTGGAGGGAGGGAAAGGGGTGGGGCCCCTGGGAGGGTCTCATCTACTCTCAGAAGCTTATTCATCTCATCCTCTCTTTTGCTTCCCCCTCCCTCTTGTTTTTCAGACTGTCAGCATCAATAAGGCCATTAATACGCAGGAAGTGGCTGTAAAGGAAAAACACGCCAGAAATATCCTTTTGGATGTTGCTTGGAAGGCCAACCCTGAGGGGTTCAAATTGTGGAGGCCGAGGTCAGGGTGAGGTGTCCTTGCTCAGCTGCAGAAAGGGGAACCCCCATGAAGGCTAGACCCCCACAGGGTTGGGCTATGTTGATTGGCCGAAGATGGCTTCAGAGACCAAGGCCCATTAGGAGGGAGGCACCAAAGTGGCCATCTAGCCCAGCACTTCGAGCTTTGCAAAGATCTTACTTCCCTCCCAGGACATAAGCATTCCAGACTGCCAAGTCCTTTTCTTTGAGATGCTTCTACAGGACTTCAGGGATTTTCTTTTTTCTTTTCTTTCTTTTTTTAACTCTTATTTGAGGATTTGTTTATTGATTTTAGGGAGAAAGAGGGAGAAGAATATTGATCCTGATGCCTCAGGTATGCACCCTGACCAGGAATCGAACCTGCAACCTTTTTTTCTTAAAGATTTTATTTATTACATTTTAGAGACAGGGGATGGGAGGGAGGCAGAGAAACATCAATGTATGGTTGCCTTTCAGCTGCCTCCAGCTACGGGCCTGGCTGGAGACCTGGCTTACAACCTGGTTATGTGCCCTGGCTGGGAATAGAACCAGCAACCTTTGGGTTCACAAGCCGGCGCTTTATCCACTGAGCCACCAGTCTGGGCTTTTTTTTTTTTTTTTTTGGTGAATGAACGATGCTCCTACCAACTGAGCAACCCAGCCAGGGCTACTAGAGGTATTTTCACTTATGCCATCAAATCACTCCAGGTCCTGTGCTTTGCCTGTAGGGCCAACACCAACCACCCCTTTGGAGACATGATCATCTCTCCTGCTCTGAGCGCAAAAACAAAACAAAGGTCTCAGTTACAGTGGTGGCTTTAAGCCAACAGAGGGTTTACCCAAAGTCAGAAGGGGAGCCCTGGCTGGTAGCACAGTGGATAGGGCACCAGTCTGAGAACCCAAAAGTCACTGGTTCGATTCTCAGCCAGGGCAACATAACCAGGTTGCAAGCCAGGTCTCCAGCCAGGTCCTTGGCTAGAGGCAGGTGAAAAGCAACCATACATTGATGTCTCTCTCCCTCTCTGCCTGTCTCCCTTCCTTTCTCTCTAAAAATAATAAATAAAATCTTTTTAAAAAGCAGAAGGGGAGAAGACAGGGACCTCAAGGTGGTTTAGGGAACCGGTGACTTGAAAGTTTTTACCATGTCAAGTTGGCAGAGGCCCTGGATGACCACCATTAGGGCCTGTGGATTTGGAGAAAAATGCAGGCAGCACTATGGCTGGTGGGTCTCTGGGGATCTGCCCCTGAAGATGAGAGTCCAGGGGCTGGAGGGCTGAATCCCCAAAAGCTGAAGGAGGGGCCATTAGTGGGGTTGAGTTTTGATCTGTGTGTGTGCCAGGGATGGAGCAGGACACCTGTCAGGGCAAGTGTGGGCTGGGCTTCCGTCTAGGATGGGTAGCTTCTTGCCTGGGCTCGTCATGGTGGCTGCACCACAGCCAGTCAATCCTGAACAGTTTGTCTTGCTACCACTCTGGAGGAGACACTCTAGGTTATATGCCCAGAACTGGCAGGCCCTCAGGAAATGTTGCTAATAGCATGCACTGCTCCTCGTAGGAGTGAAAACAGCTTGTCTTTAGTGGGAAGATGCTTTGTTCGGACTTAGGGCTTTTCTGTGTGATGGGACCTATAGACCCTCTTCCTGGTACCCTAGAATCCTGCCTGACAGTGGGCCAACTAGACCTTGCCCTTTTGTTCCCAGAAAGACATAGTTCCTTTGCTTTACTGCATCAAGAAAACCAAAGTAAGAAAAACCTGTGTCATTTTCTCAAAATACCTAGTCCTGACCTCTGCCTGCTAAGGATTTGTGATCAGTCTGATGCAAGATATGAAGAGACAGTTGTCTTAGGCCAGTGTGCTCCTCTGGTTAGGGGATTGGCACAGAGAGGACCAGGCCTTTAGTGGCAGGGCCACGCTACGCCCTTCCAGGGAGGCTACCTGGGATCAAGAAGGGATACTGGTTGGTGGAAGGGTCCAAAATCCTATCTCTGGAGCACTCTACCTTGCTCTGGACCCTGTGGAGCCTCCATGAGCCTTAGTCCCCTTTTCTGTCAGATGAAAGAGTTGGTTGGTTGAAGAAGATTTTCAAAGGTCCCATGTTCCAGCGTTAACATTCTGTGCCTCTCTCTGATTCTACATTTTTAAGTGGTAGATAAATGTTGAAAAAAATCAACTCCTTACAGTACAGTTTTAAAGGCTAGTTAATAATATCACAAAACATTTATTTATTTATTTTAAGGTTTTGTTTTATTATTTTTAGAGCGAGGGGAAGGGAGACAGGCAGAGAGGGAGAGAGACATCAATGCATGGTTGCCCCTCACCTGCCCCCAACCGTGGACCTGGCTGGAGACCTGGCTTGCAACCTGGTTATGTGCCCTGGCTGGGAATTGAACCAGCAACCCCTGGGTTCACAGGTCGGCACCTCATCCACTGTGTACCACCTGCCAGGGCAAAACATCATTCTTTATTCATTTTTAAAATTTTTTAAAAATATATTTTATTCATTATTTTTTAGAGAGAAGGGCAGGAAGGGAGGAAGAAAGGGAGAAAAACATCAGTGTATGGTTGTCTTTCACCTGCTTCAGCTATGGACTTGGCTGGAGGCCTGACTTGCAACCTGGTTATGTGCCCTGGCTGGGAATTGAACCAGTGACTTTTGGGTTCGCAGGCTGGCGCCTATCCACCAAGCCACCAGCCAGCACTCGTATTCTTTATTCTTTTAAAGAGCATCAGCCACCCTAATACTTTTGACTTCAGAAATAGTATTTAGACATTCACTTATCCCAGCTGCCTAATGGGTGAATAGGTTGCCCCCCGACACCCCACCACCATGGTAGCCATTTCTAGAGGTCTGGGGGCTGAGTCTTATTTTTCTTTATATCCTTGAGTGCTTTTACAGTGCCTGACACAGAATAGGTACATTAAAATATTTATATAATCAAAGAACAACAAAAAGGTCTCCTTGCCTCTTTCAAAGTCAGTGTCCAGCTAGCTCCACACCTGCTCCTATTTCTGTTTTGGCAAACTGCTCTCAAGTAAAGTGACGATGGTCAGTGTGAGAGAGGTCATCACATGAGAGGGAAGGGTGCTACCCGTCTCTCTTGGCTTTTTTTCTCATACAAGGGGCTATGTTTTAGGTGAAAACATAAGCTATTTCAGAAATTCTAGACCCAAAATTGATTTCCACTTTCAGACCCAAAAGTCTGTGTTCAAGCACATCCCTCTCAAAATGCACATTTCAGGCTAGTGAAGGAACTTCATGATATCTTCTGGCTTAGAAGCAAAACAACACGTGTCTGTGTGAGTCATTTAGTTGTGACCTGAGGCAAGTCTTTCTGACCTAAATGGCACTGCTGTTCTTACCTGAGCCTTGAAAGAAGCTAACACTGTGAGCAAAGAGCGATGTGGGGTTAATAATGCCTACCTATTGGGTGTGAGGCTCATTTAAACAGACAACGACAAAGGAAATGTGGGCACCCTCTACTCGTCCCGAAAGGGTTTACTATTTATAGAGGCCTGGAGTGCTAACTTAAAAGCACATGAGGCCAGATGGACATTTACTGCTCACGTACTATGGCAGGTGGTCCCTGGGGAGTAGGCACCAGTTGGAATTGAATCCAGGAAGGAAGTGGCCCCAAAATGCCACATACAAGGAATACCAAGTGTTAGGAGATAAAAGCACCCTTGAAGAGGTCAGGAAGATTTATAGAAGGGTTGAGGTGTTAGAGTCATTTTAAAGTGAAGGGAAAAGACATTTTACACAAAGACTGCTGCTTTCAGCCCTGGCTGATGTGGCTCAGTGGATTGAGTACTGGCCTGTGAACCAAAGGATCACTGGTTGGATTGACAGTCAGGGCACATGTCTGCTTGCTGGCCAGGTCTCCTTTTTGGGGGTATTATGCAAGAGGCAACCTATTGATGTATCTATCACACAGCAATGTCTCCTTCCCTCTCTTCCTCCCTCCTTCCCTCTCTAAAAGAAAGTAAACCTAAAAACAAACAAACAAAAAAAAACATTGTTGCTTTCAGGGCAAGAGCGGAGTTTCTAATGGAAAGGAGTCGGGGGCTGCCAACCAGGTCTCTTCCCTCATAGGCACACCAGGACCACTGCTGGCCCAGAGAGCATTTGTACAAGCTAGAAAAAGACATCCTTCCCAAAAGACATTTCCATCTCTGGGGAAATGATCTAATAAAATGTATTTTATTAGAATGAGATGCTTTATTGCCACCTGTCAAAAATTGCCCGGATAAATGTGCAGATCTGTGGTGTCTTAGTTATAAGTGGTGTCCCCTCCTAAGTAGGGCCACTGCCCTGAACAATTACACAACCCTGTGCAGTAGCCTGTTTGTTACAGACTTGACCCCAGGAGTGGGCTGGTTGCCTGGGGCAGGGCCTGTGCCTTGTTTTCCATGACCCTCTCTCACCGTGCATACTGGGCACCCACCATGAGAAGGGGGCACAGACCTTTTGGTCTGTCGTCAACCGGCTACCCCTCTCCAGCAATGCGGTGCTCTGCTGGAAGTTCTGCCATGTGTTCCACAAACTCCTCCGAGACGGACACCCAAACGTGAGTTCCTGGGGCTACAAGGGGTGGCCAGAGGGCCAAGGACCTATGTGGGGAAAATGTGAATGCGTAGGCCACAAAGGCCACTGTGCACTCCTCACTGAGGGTGGCAACTGCTCCTTTATCCCGGCCTTTTGGTTATCGGTTAAAAGTGAGTTGTCTCTCTGATCAGCATCTCCAACCCACCTGAGACCTATCTTTTACCATCACCTGTATCCTGTCTTCTCATAGGTTGTTCTCTTTCCTCCCCAGGTCCTGAAGGACTCTCTGAGATACAAAAATGAATTGAGTGACATGAGCAGGATGTGGGTGAGTTTGGAGATTTGTACAGGGGCTACTTGTACCTCTTTATGCTTGCCCAAAGGCCACCGAACAAAAACTTCGGAATAGGATAAATTCATCTCTTCAACTTGTTCAAGATTTCTCTCACAAGTGTCAGGGAGGAGTCAATGGTACCATGATACCCACAGTCTTACCCGGGGTCCCTGGAAGCTGCAGAGAAGTTCCAGGACCTGGGAGCTTCTGCCAATGAAACCTTATGTCACAACGTTCTCCAGGCATTGGGAATCCCTCAGCAGTGACGTTGCCACAGTTCCCACCCCTTTGTTTAACTAGTCCTATTAGAGTCACAGTACTTTGAGAACTAGCATTCCCACTTTTTAATGCCAGTGCCTTTTCTTTTCCCTCAAGGGATTCTCAAGGTCTTAGGGTGAAGGAGAAGGTAGGTGACAACATCAGAATCCAATGGAAAGAGGGGTTTTATGTATGCACAACAATTCCTCAAGATTCTGATATCCGATGAGTGCATGTATGGATGGGAAGTAACCTGCATTTTGAAGAAATCTCCTGGGTTGATTCTGATCTGTCCATTTGTCCTCACTGGTGAAGAATGACACTTTAGCCCTTTCCTTCAAAGTCTTACCTGTATCTGTCTGCACTCACAAAATGATAGCAGTTGTGTATTGATTAAAGGTGTAGCCCAGGCTACCCATTGCAGATGAGGAACTACAGGCCCAAAGAGGGAAGCAGCCAAAATGTCAGTGGTACCAAGAAACTTTGCAAACCACTTCGGACATATTTGTTCAATCACAGCACCTTCTCCATACACTGCACACATCTTTGTGTGTGTGTGTTTCAGTTGTGTTTTTACCTTTCTTGAAATACTAAAAGAATAATATGCCCCAAATGTTGCATGTTTTTTCATCTTTAATATTAAAGTAGCTGCACAAAAATTCACCAATTTTGACAAGTTTTCCTTTGGAATGCACTCTAATAATAAAAGCTGTTACAATACAGTCTTAATAAATTTGTTTCAAAGTTCAAGACAACTAAGCACTACTAGAGCCATCATAAGGAAAAAAGGAAATGAACTTTTTGGCCGACCTAATTTTATTTTAATTATTTCATTCTGTATTTTTTATTTCTTCTTACATCTCATATCTTCCAACTGAGGTCACTTTCTTTCTGCATGAATTTTCTTCAGATCTTTCTTTAGTAAAAGTCTATTGGTGGCCAGCAATCATTTTTACTTATTTGAGAATGTCTTTATTTCATCCTCATTCATGGAACACATTCTCTCTGGATTTAGAATCTTGGTATGACAGTTATTTTCTCTTATCACATGGAAGATATTATTCAAGCTATCCTTCCACTGACTTATGGCTTTCATTTTCACCTAGTCCACTGTCAGACTCACCATTACACCTTTGAAGCTAACCTGTCTTTTTATCTGGCCATTTTAAAGACCTTAGTACATCTCTAGGTGTGATTCTTTGGAGTTTTCTAATCTGTAAGTATCTTTCATTAGCTGTGAAGAATTCTTATTGTCTCTTTAAACATTGTTTTTGCTCCTCTGTCTTTGGTTAGAAGTATGTTAGACTTTCTCACTTTATCCCTCCTCTCACTTTTAATCACTATTCATTCTTTCTACTTCTTTGTCTCTCTACTTCATTCTGTATCACTTTTATTAGACCTGGCTTTCAGTTCACTTGTTACCTCTTCAGCTGGTTCTAATCCGAGTGACATTTTTTATAATTATTTGTATCCTGCATGTATTTTGAATGGTCTCTTATTTGTTAGACATGTTACACATAGTGATTTCATATATCATTGTTTAAAGGTTTTATTCATTAGTTTTAGAGAGAAGGCCAGGGAGGGAGGAAGAAAGGGGGGCAAACATCAATGTATGGTTGCCTTTCACCTGCCTCCAGCTACGGACCTGGCTGGAGACCTGGCTTGCAACCTGGTTATGTGCCCTGACTGGGAATTGAACCAGTGACCTTTGGGTTTGCAGGCCAGCACCTATCCACTGAGCCACCAGCCAGGGCCCATAAATCAGTTTTTTTTTTTTTTTTTTTTTTTTATGCTTCCATTATCTAAAGCCCTTAAGAGATCTGCATCTGTTATTATTGGTGACTTTTGCTCATGCTATATAGTTGTTTTCTGTGCTTAGTTATTTCTTACTGTGAGCTGCTCATTTTCCTTGAAATTGTATTTGTGGGGATTTCTTTGAACCTGTAATGAAAGCTGGTTCCTCCAGAGAGAGCTGGCATTTGCTTCCATAGGGATCACTCTAAAATCTCAGCTTGAGAATTTTTAATTCTTTAATTCCTGGCAGAGCCCCCTGAGAACTAGCTCATGGGTCTAATTCTCAGCAGCAGTGGTTTTCCTCCCTCTAATCACAACAGTGGTCTGAGGCAGCAGATTCTCTCTGTAGTCCTCTGGGAGGACTCCTTCAGTATAAGGGTACAGATGTGTGCTATTCCCAATTTACCTGTAGTTCCCCTGAACCAAGAAGTCAGCCTTTTGGCCTTCTACTAGAACCTTCAGCTTGGGCAGGCCAGAGCCCTGCCTCTTGTTTACCACCTGGCCCCTAAGGCCTGCAAAATCAAAGCTTAGGTTCACCAGGTCTGGCAAAGTCCCGTCTCCTCCAACCATCTCCATTATCCCTATGTTCCATTTACTCTCTAAGAATCTGTGTTTACTCGGTCTCTGGCCTGAGGATTCCTTGCTCTCTTGTTAGTTCATTAATACCTTCAAAAAAATTTAAAAATATTTTCCCAACATAGCCAGTTATCAGTGGGAGGGTCAACCAAGACAACCAGCCTGCCTTGTTATCCAAAATAGAATTCCTTTAGCTATATTTTCCAATGTAGTCTCTCTCTTCCATTTGTCTAAGAGCTTCTGAAGTTAGAAACCTCTTTTACTTTATTATTTTTTTAAATTAAGATATTTTATTTACAGCAGTTCTAGGTTCACAGCAAAATTGACTAGAAGATACACGGATTTTCCATATACCCGCTAACCACTCCCCAACATACAGCCTCCCCTGTAGCAAAATCCTACACTAGGGGATACATTTGTTGCAATCAGTGAACCTACATTAATATATCATAGTCACCCAGTTTATAGTTTACATTATATATATATATATTTTTTTTTACATTACACTTTACTTGTGGTGGTTTATGTTCTGTGGGCAAGTATATAATGACATGTATCCATTATTGTAGTGTCATCCAGAATATTTTCACTGACTTAAAAATCTTCTATATACCACCTATTTATTCCACTCCAGTTTCTGCCCACAACCCCTGGCAACCACTGATTTTTTTAAATTTTTTAATATTTTTTTTTACTGTCTCACAACATTACCTTCTCTATAATGTTATATATTGGAATCATCTAGCATATAGCCTTTTCAGTTTGGTGTTTTTCACTTGATAATATACACTTAAGTTTCCTCCATGTCTTTTAATGGCTTGATTTATCTGTTCACCTACTGAAGGACATCTTGGTTGCTTCCAGTTTGGGGCAGTTATGAATAAAGCTGCTATAACCATCCGCGAGTGGGTTTTTGAGTGGAAATAATTTTTGAACTCCTTTGGGTAAAAACCAAGGAGTACCATTTCTGACTCATATGGCAAGAGTTTGTCTGAAACTGCCGGACTGTCTTCCAAAGTGGCTGCCCAACTTTACATTCTCACCAGCAACAAATGCCAAGTTCCTGTTTCTCTATCTCCTTACCAGCATTTGCCCATTCTAATAGGTGTGTAACTTTTAAAATTTGCATTTACCAGTGCCATATGATATAGAGCATCATTTTATTTAATATCTTATTTGCCATCTTTTTTTTTTTGTCCAATTTTTAATTGGGTTGTTTGTTTTCTTACTATTGAGTTCTAAGAATTTTTTTTTTTGTATATTTTGGATGGTAGTCCTTTGTCAGGTGTGTCTTTTGCAAGTATTTGCCCCCAGCCTATGGTTCATCTACACATTCTTTTGATGATACCCTTTTGCAGAGAAAATTTTAAAAATTTTAATGAAGTCTGGCTAATGTGTTGAGGGTTTTTTTATGTGTTTGATGTTGTGTCTAAGAAGTCATCACCATACTCAAGGTCACACAGGTTTTCTCATGTGTTATTTTCTAGGAGTTTCATAGTTTTGTGTTTTACACTTAATTCTATGATCCATTCATCTTTTACTCTTTGAATCCTGTGAATTTTCATGAGAAGGATAGTTGTCTTTGATGGTGAGAATTTGCTTATTATTTTGCTTTTCAGTGCTTTCCAATTTTTCTATAATAAACAAGCATAATGTACAAATTAGTATGATATGAATTTTCATAGACAACTAATACATTATGAAACACTCATCTGGCATTTGGTATTTTTAATCTCTGATTGCTCAACTCCCATTAGTGCCATTTGAGGCATGTTTTAACAGATTTTCTTTATTCTAGAGGGTAGAGATGCAGTTTTTAAAAAAGTCAAATCTCATGTGGGAACTGCAGCTATTCAGTTGAAGGTTTGTGTCCCCATATCCCTTCTCTTTTATATATAACTAGGAGTTCCCATCATTACTTTGTTAATCCTAGCTTCCTCCTCAGCACCCAAGACTGGGTGGGTAGTCTCCAAAGAAATGCTTGTTCTTCACCAGCTAGGATTGGTCCCATTTCAAATCCAACCCCCCTCCCCATGTATAATACTATAGACACTCTCAGTCTGTTGGAGTCCATCTGGAGGAGGTGTTTCTTCTCCTGTACTTAGACAGACAGAAGAAAGGAAATAGCACATAGCCAGACTGTGATTACTAAGAGTAGGAGACTTAAAATTCTTAAATAAGAAGCCCTTGTTCTGAATTTATCCTAAGAAAGTCCTCATGTTTGTACACAAGATTAAACTGTAAGAATGAACAGTAGGGAGTTGGTTTGATAAATTACAGTATATACTTACAATGTACTGGGCAATCACTAACAATGATACAAAAGAAAATAGAAAAAATGCATTATATTCAGAAAAAAAGGCAAGCTGATTCCATTTTGTATTTTAACTTAAAGGTGGAGCACAGAGGATTTTTAGGGCAGTAAAACTACTCTGCATGGTATAATTTTAATACATATCATTAAACATTTGTCAAAACCCATAGATGTACAATACCAAGAGTGAACTTTAATGCCAAATTTGTTTTAGACGATAATGATGTGTCTGTGTAAATTCATCAGTGGTAGCACATTGAACATGGGCATTTAGTGCCAACACATTATTATGATGGGAGCCAGGTAATCTTTCGAAATAT
The DNA here is from genome assembly GCA_004026585.1 of Noctilio leporinus. NCBI lineage: Eukaryota > Metazoa > Chordata > Mammalia > Chiroptera > Noctilionidae > Noctilio > Noctilio leporinus. The sequence goes on from PVIW01003914.1 coordinate 66,451, forward strand.
GCCAGTAGGATGTTTTGTTATAAGCCTATTTACCTTTATTATTTATGATCTTGCCATCCTATACCCAAACCCATATACCAACATTTCCCACATTCTGCCACCAGTCTATAAAAAACAACTATATTACTATGTTTGCACAGAATGTAATTTTACTTGTCCTACATACAATGAAGTAACAAATGTCCTATTCTGGTGTGGGATGTTGATAGTGAGGGTAGTATGTATATGTGCAAGGAGTATAGAGGAAATCTATACTTTCTGTTTAATTTGCTATGAAGCTAAAACTGCTCTAAAAATAAAGTATTTAAATTGAAAAAATAAAATAAATAGCATTTTGTACCCCAAAGTGTTAATCATGCTTTTATCTGATGTTTAGATAATGGTGATTTATTCATCTATGTACTTTTCTATATTTTCCAAATTGTTAACAATTAACATTTATTCTTCTCATAATCAGAAAAAAAGGTATTTTAAAAAATGAAGTCCTGGCTATAGGTCTTTCAACTCAGGTGTTTAGTGTTGACACCCTCCTTCCTTTCCTCCTCCTGAAAGGGCCACCTGAGTGAGGGGTATGGACAGCTTTGCAGCATCTACCTCAAACTGCTGAGAACGAAGATGGAATACCACACCAAAGTGAGTCTTTGCTGAAAATTCTGCTCTCCCCTGACCCCCTCTCACCCCAGTCTCAGCACCTCAGTGACCATAATTGTTAGGTCTTTCAGGTAATAAGATGGGCTGACTTCTCAGGGAGTACTTATACCATCTCCTAGCTGTGTGAGAGGAAACATTTTATAGGGCACCGCGGTCAGATCCTGGGATGTGTCTTTCATCCTCTGCGCCTTTTATCCCCCACTTCGCAAACTGAAGGAGAAACCCTATCCAGTAGCTTGCCCTAAGATGAAAATATTTTAGAAGCACTGACTTTACCATTAATAAAAACAGTTTCTCCCTGGCTGGTAGCACAGTGGATAAGGTGCCGGCCTGCGAACCCAAAGGTCGCTGGTTGGATTCCCCAGCCAGGGCACATAACCAGGTTGCAAGCCAGGTCTCCAGCCAGATCTGTGGCTGGAGGCAGGTGAAAGGCAACCATACATTGATGTTTCTCTCCCTGTCTACCTCCCTCCCTTCCCTTCTCTCTAAAAATAATGAATAAAATCTTAAAAAAAAAAAACAGTTCCTTCTACACAGAGCCTTCTTTTCATCAATATGTGCATAGGTGCTACACAAGCAGAATCAAGCCTGCTGCTGCCAAGCTCAGTGTAGGTGGCTTGCTTGATGTTGCTTAGTTGGACTGTATAGGGAACTTTGGGGTATCCTGTTATGATTTCCTTTCTCTTTTTCCCAAATCTAGAATCCCAGATTTCCAGGCAACCTTCAGATGAGTGACCGGCAGCTGGACGAGGCTGGAGAGAGTGATGTTAACAACTTGTAAGTGGCTGTTCTTGTGCTCTGGAACCAGTAGGGAAGAAAGCTTTTGTAGAATCTCTCAATTCCCATTAGGGTCACAAAGGGCCTAATTGGAAGGGACTGGGGCTGGAGTGGGAACTAAAGCCCCTGGGTGACTTGGCCTCGGGACCACTTACTGCTGGTGTCTTATCCAGAGCCCTGCCAGATGGTCTCACACTCCACATTCTACCCTCCATTGCCCTCTGTTCTCCCTACCCAGTGTGGTACCTGCCTTCTCCCTCTACCACTGTTACTGTTGAATTCACCCTACTTGATCTTTGGATGGCCTTAATACCCACTTAGTTGGGAGCTAAGAATTGTAGCTGGTGTGTGCGTGCACTTGTGCCTGTGCAGTGGGGGAGAAAGCAGCAGCACAGAGTGTGGGGGAAGGGACAGGTGAAGCGCTGGCCTTGGGCTGTGGAGTATAAGCTCTTTTTCCTTTTGGGTTCAGTTTTCAGCTAACAGTGGAGATGTTCGACTACCTGGAGTGCGAACTTAACCTCTTCCAAACTGGTGAGTCTTCCTCCATCTCACCCAGGATATTGTGGGAACTGTCTAATTCCTAGCTGTGTTTTCTGCATGGGCCAGCGAGGCTAGTCCACTTCTCTCTATAAGCTGCACAGCACAGGACCAGGAGAATGGAGACTGTAGGCTCTCTAACTCTCATGCAGAGAGGGGCTGAAGCTCTTGGGCGTTTTCAGGGTTGGTGATTTCATCTGAGCAGAAGGACCCCACTCTCCAGCCCACAGGCTTCCCCCATCAAGGCCAAGAGCCCCAAAACAAGTCTGACCTCTTTGACAGCCCACGGACTGTGGCCCCAACACTGGCTGGTCCTTTGGCCCAGCCCTTTCTTCTACTCAAGCAGCCTGGCACTTGGGCTGAATATCTGCAAGAAGAGCTGCTGCCTGCTGTTTGGTTGGTAGCCAGGGAGAAAGTTAGCGGAGCTGAGTTGTTACCCAAGTCCATGTGAGAAGTCTTAATTCCCTAGTAGTGGAGCACTTCTCTGCTCCCTGCTGCCGAGAGTTCTGGTGCTAATAGGCTCTCAGCCCCTAACACTTCCTTTTCTCAGGAAGGAAGCAGCTGGTTCCCTTGTCTCCTGTGCTCTCTCTTCCCCACACTTCCCAGCATGTCTCCCTCTTCTGTCCGAGGGGAACGGGAGAGCCAGTTCTCTAAGATTAAGGATGTTCAATGACAAGTGTCCAACTCTGAAAGTACCTTCCAAACTGCAAGCAATTGTGCACAAGCTTGATGACTTCAGCATTTGTGCACATAGGGCTCACTCCTGGGGCTTTCTCTCTTGAAAGACAGAAACTCTTCACCATAAATTGCAGCTTTTTTCAACACGTTCATCTGTAAAGCAAATATTTATACCTGGCCAGTTAACTCCAGCTGTACCAGGCCTATGACAGGATTGCAAATTCCTTGATACTTTGACTAATCAGTTCAGCATGGGATATAGTCAGAGGAACACCGGAAACAGTTGGAAACTATGATGTGGGAGAATGAGTATGTGGCACCTACCAGCAACCCATTTGAACAGTCTTCTACAAAAGCCCGTAGAGAAGTAGAAATGAAACACAAAATCCAATCCCTGCTCTAAGGCATTGCCAGAAAGGTAGGAGAAATGGTGCAGAGGGTTTTTTTGTTGTTTTTAACGCATTAGAAGTGTTTGCATAAAAGTATACAAACAACTACACATTGTTGTAGTTAACTTTCAGTTATTTAGCTTTGGGCAGGAAGGGCCTATGCAAATAAGCCAGAATTCATTGACATTCAGCTTTGGAATGTTCTTAATTTGCAGGCAGGTATGAGTAATGTTCTAGAAATTGTCATCCTTGGGAGAAGCAGTCTCTAAGTTGCCACTCAGCTAACCCAACCTCTCTTTCAGCAGCTCTGGCCTCCTTTTCAGAGTCTGCCTGCCCTTGTGGCAGTGGTTGGGGAAAACAAGGCAAATGTTCAGCCTTTGGAGCGGTCCCTTCCAGCCCCTGACAGGCTGTTGGAGTAAGAGTAAGCAAAGGTGCGGTACCTGCCAGGATGTGAGGAGCCTGGGACAACGGGTGTGTAGTGCAGACAAATGCCCCATCCCAGATAGCCAGGTCGCTCCCACCTCCCATGATACCTGGCTCTGTTTTTATCTGCATTGTTCACTTGTATTATTACCACTAGATGCTGAGCTCCTCCTCAGAATCAGGAACGGTACCCTACTCATCTCTTTTCTAGCCCAGAGCCCTGTCTGTAGCAAACGTTCAACAGCTAAGTGGCAGTGAAGAAAGAACCCGAGAACAGAGTTCATAAAATGGTGTTAGCATAGAGCTGAATGCTCTGGGATTATCTGAGTGAATTAGCTTAGAGTTTTCTAAAGGAGAGCTACCCAAGTCTGGGCTTTCATGACCCTGAAAGAGCCCTGATTTGGAATCAAGAGCTGTAATTTGGTATCAAGGGCCCTCTTTTATTTCCATGCCTCCCCTGCTACCTTCCCTGTCCCCACTCACCTACTGTGTGATGCAGAAGTCATGACGGCTGGTGTCTTTCCAGCTTCTGAGTCCTGGTCTGTGAATTCACCCTACTTTTACCCTCAGAAGGGTGCCATTGTTTTCAGCTATGGGAAATGGACCAATATCAGTTACCATTTATGCACCAGTTCTATGATCCCTGGACCAGTAGCATCAGCATCACCTAAAATTGTTAGAAAAGCAAGTGCTCAGGTTCCACCCCAGACACAAAGAATTGGGGCTGAGGCCCACTAATCAGTGTTTTAACAAGGCCCCAGGTCTGTATGATCAATTATGGCAGCCATATGTGACTATTTCAATTAATTACAATTAAATAACATGAAAAAGTCAGGTCCTCAGTTGCACTGGCTGTATGTCAGGCCCTCAGTGGACAGCACATACGGAAGGAACACTTGCCTCAGCACAGGATTCAACTGGACAGTGCTACCTGGTGATTCTGAGGCTTGCTCAAGTTTGCGAACCACTGAGCTAGAAAATAGAGCCTTTAACTGGATGCGTAGTAGAATCACCTGGGGAGCTTTTGAAACCTACTATTGCTCCAGTCCTACCTCAGACCAATTAAAATAGAACGGGGTATTGGAGAGTTGCAGGCAGACATTGATAGTTTTTGAATTTCCTTAGATGATTCTGATCAACCCGAAAGCCAAAGCTGAGAACCACTGCATAGTACTACACACTTTATACAACATCTCATTTAATTATTACGAGACCCTTATGAGATACATGCTGTTAGAACCAAGTGCATTTTATAGAAAAGCATCCGGAGGCTCAGAGAGGTTGAGTAACTTGCCGATGGTCACACACGACTCTAGATGATGTTGGATGCCAGCGGCATTCCTGGAAAGCAGCAGCAGGCCTGGAGATGGAGCCGTCTGTGAGTCCTGCCAGAGCGGAGCCTACGGAAGCCAGGAGACTTGGGGATGGCCGCCTTGCAGTGACAGCTGCTTTTAATTTGTGTCAAGAAAAGCTGCCTTTTAATTAGAACCATTTGGGATTTTTTTCAGTTGCCAGACTGAGCCAGTTAACAGGGATTAGTGCAGTCAGGGAAGGCTGAGTACAGCCGCCCTGGGTTTTCCCCCGGGCCAGTCCCACAGGCTGAGGGACTGCAGGGAATGTCTTTCATTGTCGGCCACGTGTGGAGTTCTGGAGGTGGTGAGCAGCCAGCTCAGGCAGGAAATCAGCCCTGTTCTCTGGTGTGCACTGAGGGTCCACCTCTAGGCATCTAGCTGCTTGGCTTAGGAGAAGGTGCAGGGGGTTAAATGTGAAGTCTTTCGAGCAACTTGCTCTCGGGAGCTGGGAGAGTGGAGGACAGCAGTGCTGTTGACCTGCTCCAAGGACTTCTGCCAGCTTTTGATCCTCATAGTCATCTTCCTCCTGGCCCCTGGCCTTGATTCTAGAAGGCTCCCCAGTCATCTACCCAGGCCTCTTGCACATCCTCCCTCCTGCTGTCCCACCAGCCCTGTGGCAGGCCACCAGGAATCCAGGACTGACTTGTCCTTTCCTCGTGTTCTGATGGATGTTGATATTCTCCCCACATGTTAACTATTGCCTCCACCAGATGGGGTGCTTCTCAGGGTCAGTGTTCCCATCAGGCGGTTCATGGGTCAGAGGAAGAGCTGGACTGGGTATCTCAGCAGCCCTTCCCAATCCTGAAATCCTGATGCCCCATACATCTGAGGGCTTCTCTTGATCAAGAGCCCATCTCCCCATTTCCATTAAATCAGAAACTGAAAAGTGATGTGTTCATTCTTTCTGATCAGCCTGGGGACAGGGGTATTCTCCTCATCTAGGTGCTCCACTGGGCTGTGGGTAAATCTATTCTTTCCTAGCTTCCAGAGGGCTGTGCACAGAGAAAAGTTGAGTTCACCTATTCATGACACATGGAGCACCTTAGCTTATAGGAGCACAGGCTTCTTCTGGTGTAGCCATTGCTGGCCACACAGGCGCTCACTGTCTTTTAACTCACCACCTCTCAGCAAAACCAGTTCTTGATTTGTGACCATCCTCAAGTCACTTACTGTCACTTTCCTCACCTGTGTAACAAGGGTACCTTTAATAATCCTGCAGGCATGTTGTAAGCCTTCAGTGCATTAAATGGGAGTGTATGCACTGAATGGGTATTCAGTGTATGAGACCTCGCCTTCTACCCCACTGAGAAGATCACCCACAGTTTCCTAGCCTCACTGCCCCCTCCCCCTTTTTACTTTCTAGTGTTCAACTCCCTGGACATGTCCCGTTCTGTGTCAGTGACAACAGCTGGGCAGTGCCGCCTCGCCCCACTGATCCAGGTCATATTGGACTGCAGTCACCTCTATGATTACACTGTCAAGCTGCTCTTCAAACTCCACTCCTGTGAGTACACCAGCCAGATTTTCTCTGAGCTTCTGGCTAGAAGGAGGATCTCAGCCTGAGACTGTCCCTAGAGAAATTTAGCTCCTCCATGGACTAAGCTTCCATGTTCTGTTCCAAAAGACCCATCTTGAGAAGAGCAGGGTGCAAACTTTATTGTGCCCAGTGAAGCATCTGGCTTGCCACAGTGGTGTCCCAGGATGGTCCTCTTCCTTCACCCCTAACTTACCTCATCTCCATCCATAATGTCATGTATCCTGTGATCCACACAAATAACGACAGATCTGGCCTAGACCCACAGCAGCAAAGGCATTATTTCCAAAGTGTTCATCAGCACAATCTCTTTGTACAAATGGAATTTTGTAGAGATGCATAAAACATGAAATGGCTGCTCAAGTAAATGGAGTGCCAACCCTGACCTAGCCACAGACCCCAGGGATGCTTTTGCAGAACCTATTTTGGAGACTACTGGCCCTGCAAAAGTTCTTAATACTTTCATGTTCTTCTTGCTTAAAATGATGTGTGTGTGGGTTCTGCTCCTGCACAGTCTGCACTGGTAGGTCTGTTGCCCTTCGGGTCTGCATTGTTAAGCCATATCCCAGATGAATCTGGTGTGGGTGGTACCTGGGCTTCACTATAAGGTGGCTACTGTGAAGGGTGTACATCTGCAGAAAGTGTGGATGATGGAACACCAAGAAAAATTGAGACATGAATGGTTACTAGCAAGGTTTTATTTTAGACTTCTTGGACAAGGGACACTCTGGAACTGTGGCCACTGACAAGGAATGGATCTGGTTACTTAGACAAGATAAAAGAATCAGCATCACTCTGATGAATCAGGGTTTGGTGGAAAGGAGGTTGGAATTCGATGTTTAAGAATTAGAAGGGCTTTGGAGCAGGTGGGCATGTCTAAAGGGAGCAGAGGTTGAATTAAATTCTAAAAGAAGGCAGGCAGTTACTTAGAAGCTCTGAATACAGATGAACTTGTAATTGTTTCTAAGATGCTGTGAAATCCAATTGCCCATTAGAACATCCTCACTTTCTTATAAAGTGATGAGTTATGGGAAGAAACAGGTAATTAAGTATTGGGGTTTAAAGGCAAAACAATACACAAAACTCTCCCTGATGGCCTCTGGTCAGGACTGTGTGGCAGAGGGAAAGAGTGACAGTTTTGAAAAGTTCTGGTCAGATATTTTTTAGAATGTCCCTCAATTTGTGTCTGATATTTTTCCCCTGACTGGACTGGGGTTAAGGATTTGTGGGAGACAGACCACTGAGTTCAAGTGCTAATGGCACCTGCTGGATACTTTTTCCACTTTGAATTATCATACCTTATACGTGTGCTACCTCTTTATACCAAATGAATACATCACCTATTCAATAAGATTTACATGTAAGAAATAAAAGGATCTCTGAGCTGTGCTCTATAACTGAAATGCACAGAACCACACAATCTGTGAAGTGGAAGAACCGTACAGAACCCACTCAGGAGGAGGATGGCCCTGAGAGGCCCACATCCTAGTTAGCAGTGACCAAGTGAGCACTGGACCCAGATCCTTTGAGTCTCAGTCCCATGGTCTTACCTCTGACAGGCATCCTCTCAGGCAATCTGTATGGGAATCTTCCAGACTAATGTCTGCACAGGGCCTTACCCAGTGCACCCAATGCATACTCCTCTAGGAAGAACTCTCATCCCCGTCCCTCTGGAGCCTGCTGCTTGGCCAGGTCACCACTGCTTCTCTGTAGTCAGGGATGCAACTTCCAGTCCACTGTGCCCAGCATGGCTCACATTCCAGGAGCAAACAGAAGGAAAGATTTGGAGCATAAGTGCTCCAGACTCTGCTGGTCCTGTTGAACCTTCTTGGATACCAGTCCTGGGGCAGCTGTAGGCCAGAAGTGCCTGCCAACAGGGTGGGCCACAGCCCCAGGATGGATGGTCTGCTGCGGCTTAACCTGACCTCTGTTCCTCCTCTTCCCTCTCACTCTTTTCCAATTTCCCCCAGGTCTCCCAGCTGATACCCTGCAAGGCCACCGGGATCGTTTCATGGAGCAGTTCACAAAGTAAGCAGCTTAAGTGAGAGTAATGAAAGTGAATCAAGAAGTATCATAAAATCAATCCATTCAAGAACACTTGCTTTAAATTAATTGAGGAGTGAGGGTATCTGCATTTTAAAACAATAAAAAGAACTGGGGTGCGGGAGTGCGGCGTGCAGCCAAACCTATGTATGTCTGGGGAAGCTGTTGTTTCTTCAATAAATTCCATAGGAAGCACACAGAAAGCCCTGGCTGGTGTGGTTCAGTGGACTGAGCCTTGGCCTGCAGACCAAAAGGTTGCCGGTTTGATTCCCAGTTGGTGCACATAACCTGGGTTGCTGGCCAGGCCCCCAGTTGGGGCATGCCTGCAAGAGACGACTGATCAATGTTTCTCTCTTTCTCCTCCCCTTCCCTTCTCTTTAAAAATAAATAAATTTAAAAAATTAAAAAGCACACAGAAGAAGGTGATTTCATTCATCACCTGCCTCATTCTCATCACTTTTTCTTCTCCATAAGTTCTTGTGGTCTTAGACCATGTATATGCTGACAATTCCCAAATCTGTATCGCTAGCAGAACCGTACCTCTGAATTTCAGTCTTATATACCCAATTGTCTATGTGACATCTCTATACCAAATTAAACCTCAAGCTGAACTCTAGGTTTTCTTCCAAGAAACTTTTTCTCCTCAGTTTTTCTATCTCAGTAAAGACTGCTGCTGTCCATTTAGGCCAGAGATTTAGAACTCTCCCTTCTCCTCATCCCCTGTATTCAATCCATTCACAGGTTCAGTTGATGCTGTACAGGTACATCTTGTCCCTGGTCATAGCCCCTCCCATCTCTTCTGCTACCATTGCTGTCTGCCAGCACCTCCAATATTGATGGGATGCCTAGACTTCCACTCTACCCTCTTGTAATCTTGTCCTCATCCAGCAGTTAGAACGTCCCTATAAAAACTGTAAATCCCTTGCTCAAAACCTTTCAATGACTTCTGATTACACTGAGAATAAAAGCCAAGCTCTTCTCCAAAAGACCCTGCATGATCTGGCCCCTGCTCACCATCTCTGACCTTGTTTCCAGAGCTCAGCACATTTCAGCCACATGGAATCTTCCAGTTGCTGGAACAGACTGAGCACATTCCTTTCTCAGAGCCTTCATATTTCTCTTCCCTCTTCTGGGGACACTGTTTCCCCTCCTGGGGATTCTCTTTCTGACCAGCTCCAGGTCACCTTTGGTCACCTCATTTGAGTTGGGATCTTCTTTCTCATCTCTTGATCCTCTAATATCACCCCATTCTGCCCCTATGCTCTCACTCACAGCACCCTGTTTATTTCCTTCATCATTCTTTCATTATTTTTTAAAGATTTAATTTATTTTTAGAGAGGGGAGGGAAGGGAAAGGAAGGAGAAAGAGAGAGAAATATCAACATGAGAGAAACATTGCTGGAGCCCCAACGGGGAACCGGCCCACAACCAAGGCAGATACCCTGATTGGAATCCAACCAGCGACCTTTCGCTTATGAGCCATACCAGTTTGGCCTCCTTCATCATTCTTAGCACAACTTAATTTTTGTTGACTATAGTATTGTCTGTTATATCTCTAGCACTTGATACAGAGCAATTAAGAATATAGTGTTTAGTAAATATTTGAATGAATTAATGAGCTACTAAGCCAACTAGCTAGTCTAGAAGAAGAAGAGCTTATCTGACCGGGAGGCTAATTATTTTGATGCATTTGGAAAAGAACATTGGTGGCTACATGGAAAAGTATAGCTCATCTTTCAATTAAGTGTGCCCAAGAAGAAAGGAAGGAATGGAATGGGAGATGGAAGAACTGAGGGAGCCGAAAAAGGAGTCAGCTTAGCAGGGTTTATTTTGACCTCTTGTTTTTTTCTGTTAATTTTCTTCATCCTTGACAACAGGAAAAGCATAGGTCCCAAATCCCGAGCTTAGGTTTCTCTGCTACTGGTTCCCAAACAGCAATCAGAGGACAAGTTCAGGGTTGTATTAACCTCCCTATTTCCTTAATCCATTTGAAAAGCCCCATATGTTTATTCTATAATAAATGACTTACTAAACCCTAGGCCCTGGGGCTGATTTCCTGGAATGTTAAATTCCAGTAGCTTTTAAAAGCAGTAGAGCCTATTATTGTTGGCTCCATCCCAGAAAGAAGATGTGTGGTCAGGTGATTTTATTTCCTTTACTTTTTTCTAGCTTAAGGAAACATCTGTGAGTATCTACCTCACTTTCTCTTCTAACAGGCATGATGGTCCCTCTGGGTAGGACACTGTCCTCTAATTCTGGGAAATCAGCAATGACATCACAGGGACATTCCCAGCCTTGGGGTCTGAAGTGTTGTCATGAGACCCCAGAGATTTATTTTATTGGGCTAAGCTGTAGAAAATTCTGCGTTGCAGAGAGAGGGTGCTAATACCTATGACCCACTTTCATCTCATAAAATATTTGATTGGCCAAAAAGTCCATTATGTTTTTTTCTATGAAATAAAAGACATATTTCCCATTTTTTACCAATGACTTTATTGATGTGGATATTTTGAGTATGTCAGCTATCCCCACTATTAAGTAGAGACCAGGGGTTCTTCTAAACATCTTCTAATGCAGAAGACAACCCCACAGCAAAGAATTGTTTGGCCAAAATTTCAATAGTACCAAGAAACTTCACAAACCACTCTTGATATGTTTGATTAGTCACAACACCTTTGCCATATACTGCATACATCTTTTTATGTTTCAATTACATTTTTCCCTTTCTTGAAATAGTAAAACATACTACACCAAAAATGTTGTGTATCTTCTTACATCTTCAATATTAAAATGGCTGCACAAAAATTCACCAATTTTGATAAGCTTTTTTTTTAATGCACAATGCTATGACAGCTGTCACAATACAATCTAACAAAATGGTTTTGAATGAAGTTAAAGACAACTAAGCACTACCAGAGCCATCAGAAGGAAAAAACTGAAGGTGCTTTTTGGCCAACCCAGTATATACAATGCTATCAGTTTTCTTGGCCTTCAATGTTCAGATTCAAAAAAAGGCTTCAGGATGAGAAAAAGTTTGATTTCTTTATTCCCGTATTAACCCAGGATTTAAACACAGTGTAAACAATTTTTCCCCAGTGAATACTTATTGACTAATTCCTCTATGCTTGTTATTGTGGTAAATCTAGATCAGATTGCAGGGCCCAGTTTCTGCTTTCTATAAGCATATAGTTTAATTGGGGAGATAGTAGCTCTAACACAAGATGAATTTGTTTAAAAGAGATCTACTTTAGTAATTAAATTCCCTTCCCTTTTCCTGTGCTTAGTTGGTCTATCCTGAAAAAGTATATTTATTTTAATGTTACTCTAAGCTAAACATTCCTAGGATGATATATCTGGCAAGCAACAATGATGCAGAAATTAGTTTTTGGGTTATCTATTCTCATAAAGGATTTTGCTGTTTGAGTTACTCTTCCCTCACCATCTGATAAGGGAGGACTGGCTATACTCTTTCTCTATAGCATCATAATTGAATCCTTGCACCATGGGGGTCATCTCCTTGACAGCCTGTGCCTTTGGCCTGGGCAGGCACAGAAAGAAAGCTGGGGTGTGCACTGTCCCTTCCTCTCCCTGCCTGGTGAAGACCCCAGCCCCCTCAGGCTCTTCCCCATCCCTAGGTTGAAAGATCTGTTCTACCGGTCCAGCAACCTTCAGTACTTCAAGAGGCTCATTCAGATCCCTCAGCTGCCTGACGTAAGTACCCAACCATACCCTGGGAGCTGCCGAGTCCAGGATACTCTTTTACAGGCTGGCAGGCCTGACAAGTGACACAGTTCGAGGATGTGTCTTTCCTCTTCAGAACCCACCCAACTTCCTCCGAGCCTCTGCCCTGTCAGAGCACATCAGCCCTGTGGTGGTAATCCCAGCCGAGGCCTCATCCCCTGACAGCGAGCCAGTCTTGGAGAAGGATGACCTCATGGACATGGATGCCTCCCAGCAGGTGAGGACCACTCAGGAGAGAGACTTGGCTCTTCCCGTTGCCCCCAAGTGCAGGGGAGAGGATGGGAGGGGCTATGGCCAAGCCACATTGGCTTTAACTAGGTCAGCTGCCTTCTAACACAGGCTCCAACTGAAACTGAGCACCCTGCCTTGTGGTTTCTGGGAGGGACCATAAGTGGATTGGAACCAAATTAAGAAAGGGTTCATTCTTATTTGTCACTCATTTGACCCCCACTCAGAATTCTCTGCATCTCTAACTTTGTTCTCAATCCTTTTTGGTCACCACAGAATTTATTTGACAACAAGTTTGATGACATCTTTGGCAGCTCATTTAGCAGTGATCCCTTCAATTTCAACAGTCAAAATGGTGTGAACAAGGATGAGAAGTGAGTCCAAGCTAGGTTAATATAAATGCAGAAGAAACTAAGTTAAGCCATGATCTGACTTGCCCCTTTAATTCAAATATTGGCCCCTTTAATCCCAAAGGAAAATCAAATGATACTGAAATAACAATAGACCCATGGGTGTTAGATTAGTATCTAGTAACACTGATAGCCTTAGAGTAAACTTGGTGTACTTTCAAAGAATTGTGCCCACATTAACACCAGCTTTTAACTTCCTCCCCTGACCTCCCAGCTTGCATTTACTAGGAGAGGGGAAGGAGCCAACTGGAAGCAAACTTGTTCTCCTTCTGTTCCCAGGGATCACCTAATTGATCGATTGTACCAAGAGATCAGTGGGTTGAAGGCACAGCTGGAAAACATGAAGGCTGAGGTAAGAGTGGGCTCTGATCTGCTTCTGGGCTTCACCATCACATGAAAGATTTTAATTAAATTTGCTTCACATAACCCAGCCGGGGTAGCCCGGTTGGAGCATCATCCTGTAACTGAAAGGTTGCGGGTTCAATTCCCAATTAGGGCACATGCCTAGATTGCGGGTTCAATTCTCGGTTCAGGCACTGACAGGAGGCAACTGATTAATGTTTCTTTCCGCCCTGCCTTTGTCCCATTCTCCTTTTCTGAAAGCAATAAAAAATGTCCTTGGGTGAGGATTTTTTTTTAATTGCTTCACATAGGTACTTGTTGGACCACATTTGAAGAGGGATTAATTAGTATAAATGCCAAAGCCAGAGGATATAATTTTCCCTGATCTCATTTGTAACCTATTTCATTTGTATTTGCTTTGAGAATGGCATTGAAGCCAAGCCCCAGTGTCCCTCAGAAATAACCATGGTCACCCACTGGCTATGAAGCTGTGATAAGAAAACCTATGCTCACATGGTGATAAGAAGGTTTGATTTCTAACTGTAATGGCTGTTTGATGTCTGATGCTGTACATTTGCCTGCCCCTCGCATCCAGAACTGGTCAGAGGCTTTATTTGCCAGGACAAGTGAACATTCTCCCCTTCTTGATTCCAGCTCATCCATCACAATTCCCCAGCACTCTAGCAGGACCCGAATTCCCCCACCATCATCCCCTGTTGTTGCTGATTGGAGGCTCAACTCCCATGAGGCTTTAGCAGTGGGCTTGTTAGGAAAACCTAGGTGTTTATTTGGCTGGTGTCGGAAACACAGTAGACCTGTTTCTCTGCTCAGCACACCTGACCCACAGCAATGCGATCAGGCATGTTACCTAAGTCCTTTCCACAGAGCCATCGGGCTGTCCTGCAGCTGAAGGGCCGCATTAGCGAGCTGGAGGCCGAGCTGGCTGAGCAGCAGCACCTGCGGCAGCAGGCGGCTGATGATAGTGAGTTCCTGCGGGCAGAGCTGGATGAGCTCAAGAAGAAGCGAGAAGACACGGAAAAGGCACAGCGGAGCTTGACAGAGATAGAAAGTAAGACTGGTGGGGGCAGGAGTGAGGGTGTGGATTGGAAAGGTCAATCAGGATGAAGGAGGCTGTGTGGTAGAGCCCTAGCCGGCCTTGCATTTGTCCAGAGGACCTGTCAGCACTGCCAGCTCTTGTAGAGGACGACTGGAGTCCAGCAGACAGAGCAGCTGTGAGGCACTACTGGGTGATGGGGATTATAGGAGTGACAGGGGTGCCTGACCCAGGAAACTGGATCTCTAAAGGAGGGATAGCCCAAGAAATAACTTGACTTAAAGCTAAGAACATGGATAAAATAAATGCATGCCTGAAAATGTTCAGGAGGCATGAATGGGTGCAGTGATTTTAGTCAGGTGAATTATTTCTAAAGAAGGCTTCCCCAAGGAGTTTCGGTAAGGTTTTTGAGGGAGAAGAGGCATATACATTTGTGGAAAGAAAGGAGGGACTCTAGTGTATTAGAAGGCAGGAGGAGGGTCCCAACCAGGTAGCTTCCTTACCTTGGTCCTTGACCACAGGGAAAGCCCAGGCCAATGAGCAGCGGTACAGCAAGCTGAAGGAGAAGTACAGTGAGCTGGTGCAGAGCCACGCAGATCTGCTGCGGAAGGTGAGCTACCCAACTTCCTTATCACCACTCGCAGGCCCCACACCACAGAGCAGAGAGTGACTTGGGCCTCATGGCTTCTCCTGGTCCAGTGCCCCCGTAAGTCTCCGATGGGTCACCACCATTTCTTGGGAACCTCAGCTTTTCAGGCTCCCTCACCTCCCATATTGAGCTCCACTTTAGATGCTAGCCTCACTTGCATTATCCCCTATCTTTATTTGTTCTTTAAATATTTAGGAGTATCTGCAGATGACAGCTTTCTTCTGTCTTCCCTTTGGGTAGGACAGTGATTTCTGTGTCCAGCTGAGGTACTCATAGTCTGAATGCTCTCATTTGTTCTGGATAGAATATCTTCTTTAAGCCTGAGATGAGCTTCCTCAAGACAATGTTCTTCCCTTACAGAATGCAGAAGTGACTAAACAGGTGTCTGTGGCCAGACAAGCCCAGGTGGATTTGGAACGGGAGAAAAAGGAACTAGAGGATTCCTTTCAGCGCATAAGTGAGCAGTCCCAGCGGAAGGTGAGTGGGAGGGAGGCAAAATGGGAAATGATCGGAGGGGTCTATCCAAGTTGGAGGTGGGCATTGATCCAGAGCCTTGTGTTCTGCCCCACAGGCAGCCAGCTCTGTGGGTTGGGGCCCTGTGAGGGTGCTCAAAGAGGCCATGTAGCATAGATCATGGTTACTGATGCATAAGGGTTAAAAGGGATGAAGGGACCCAAGTTGAGTGACTTTCATCAACAAAGACTTTCCTGGGACAAGTCTTGAGGAGGGTCTGAAATAAAAGCACATGGATATTAGAGAGAAGAACAAATATTTACAAGGAGTTGCAACCAAAGGAACACCATGAGTCAAGGTGGGGTTGACAGGCAGGTCACTTTTGAGTAAGTAATGTCAGATGGATAAAAGTGAATGTCTTACACTTCAAGTAGTGCCCTTTTCACATTTTGTGACCCAGAATTAAAAAATACATCTATCTAATGAAAATAAGTTTCACAAAGCAATACTTATTCTTACCATGTGAATGCATAGGGATATTTTATTTTGCTATTTCTTTTTCTTTCTTTCTTTAAGATTTTATTTATTATTTTTAGAGAGGGGGGAAGGGAGAGAGGCAGAGAGGGAGACATCAATGTTTGGCTGCCTTCACCTGCCTCCAACCACAGAGCTGGCTGGAGACCTGGCTTGCAACATGGTTATGTTGCCCTGGCTGGGAATCGAACCAGCGACCTTTAGGTTCGCAGGCCGGCACCTTACCCGCTGTACCACCCGCCAGAGCATCTCTCTCTTTTTTTTTAATTGTTAGCTGTGAATTTTGGTTTTTGAAAAACACCACTTAGAAATCAAAGAAGGGGAATATTTCTAGATAGCAAGATTTGGCAGTGTACCAATGGATGCCTAAATTAAAGATCCATTTCTACTTAATGAATATTATGGGCTTAAGTATGGCACTCAGGAAATGTCTTAAAATTCTCCCCTTGCTATTCCACCTCCTTCCTGCCCTCCCTGTTTTGTCTAGGTAAGCCTTGCATTGAAAAGAATACATAAATCTCACTTATGGGTCAGGAATTTTTTTATGTTATTATCCCTTGTACATACCATCCAGATCAAGGTGCTCCTGTTTTTCTTCCCTTTCAGACTCAAGAACAGACAGAAGTACTAGAGAGCTTGAAGCAAGAACTTGCCACCAGCAAACAGGAACTCCAGATTGTCCAAGGCAGCCTGGAAACATGTGCCCAGGTGAGCACCACTTTCTTTATTTTCCTTCCTTATTTTTCCCTTCTGGCTTTTGTATTGCTGTTACTGAGCCTCTGTCACCATCCAGCATATGTTCAACCTGGTCCCATTTGTGATCAGTGTGTACTCAAGGGAAGGAAAGGGGCAGGTTAAAGAGCTATAACCTTCTGTTTCTTGTGGCCTAGCAGTGGGCTTGGACTTCTGGGAAGGGGACAGTTTAATTCCCCCCAGCAATTCCCTCTTCCCACGTGGTCACCATTGCAGTCAGAAGAAAAATGGGTGACCCAGATTGCTGAACTGGAGAAAGAGCGGGACAGCTTGGTGAAGGCTATGGCTCGACGAGAAGAGGAATTCTCTACTCTTCAGGAACAGCTGGAACACACCCAGCTCAAACTGTCCAGTACACAGGCAAGTAACACATACCCTCGGGCCAACCGATTTTGACCTCTCACTGGTAGGCGTCAGTGGTGTATTCATGGAGGCCAGGTGGCTGTGAAAGGGGTTTATGGCCTCCAGCCTGATTGTGAAGGCATCTGTAGGAATAACTGCTAATGCCAACATGTCCTGAGTCACCCACAGAGCAGATGAGGGAAAGCAGAGCTCTCCTTTTTTATACAAAAAAGGGGATGCACTTAGAATTCTCTCCCCAAAATTGGAGAATGGGTTGCAATGGTCCATCCCTATAGCCTCCTGTGCTCAGTGGCACATACCCTGGACAAACCAACACTTGAGCTAAGATGCCAAGATTGTGTCATAGGTGGCTGCTGCTTGAAGGCTGTTATAGGGTCTTTGGCAGACTCTCACCTCCCTGGACCATTTCTAGGAATCTGTGTGCCAGCTCGCAAAGGACCAACGAAAGATGCTTCTAGCAGAGTCAAGGAAGGCTGCAGAGCAGGTGATATTGGAGGCTCTGAGGCAGCTGGAAGAGCCCACGCTCATCAGCTGTGCCGGATCTGCAGGTACCCTTCCCTGGCTTGTAGGTTCCAAATCCCAATGGACACTGAACTTGTCGCATTAAATCTCATGTGACACTAAACTTGGGTTCTCAGGGTAACTGCATGTTATAATTGCCTGGAAGTGCCTGGGCCCGAAACCCAAGATCAGTCCAATAAGAGACTATTTCATATGGGGCCTGATTAGTAATATTTTCTAAAGCCTGCAGGTATAATAACTGCTGCTTTAGTCATGGGTCACACTGATGAAACACATACTGGGAGCTGAGCCTTGACAATTCTGAAGGCCAGTAGGAAGAGGAGCAGACAGTCCTGTGTCAAAGGAGAAATGTGCTCTGAATTAAGGGATGGGTTGCTCATAAGCTTCAAGTTAAGACTAGGAGGCATCATAAACATGGAGGGGGCAGAAGCAATAAAAATCCCCACATAGTCATAGGTATGACCAAGGACCCAGTTGGCAGGTACCAGAGTCCTAAGAGTACGTGAGGAGAGCAGCGGTCCAAGTCAGAAAAGTCCTGTGACTGGGAGGGAAGAGCCTTTGTGCACAGTAGGTAGAAAAGTATCCAGGCCCAGGGGATTTGTGAGATCATAGTGATGAGCAGATCTCATTACAG
The DNA here is from genome assembly GCA_004026585.1 of Noctilio leporinus. Taxonomy (NCBI): domain Eukaryota; kingdom Metazoa; phylum Chordata; class Mammalia; order Chiroptera; family Noctilionidae; genus Noctilio; species Noctilio leporinus. The sequence continues at coordinate 84,517 of PVIW01003914.1, forward strand.
CTTACTCTCAAGCAGAGAAGGCATGTTAGTAAAGTTACCAGAGGTTCCATTGAAGGATAGACAGATGGGAAGAGACAGCTGACAGTTGATTTTTATTATGAAATAGAAAGATCTCAGTGTGGTGAAGTCTACAGCAAGAACTGTTATGTCTTATTCAACGGGGAAACTGTCTATAAGGAAATAAAACAGTACAAATGAAGGAGCACAGCTGAGGGAACACCAGGAAATGGGGCCCTGTGGGCAGATTCGGGGAAGAGATGTGATGAGCTAGCTTTTGAAGGAAGAAGAGGAAATACATGAACCAGTGGAGAGGAAGAAAAGTGGGGAATAATAATAAAAATAGCTGACATTGCTTTCTAGGTGTCAGGAGCTATGCTAAACATTTTACATGTCTTGGCCCAGCAAATCCTCAAAGTGATGTCAGAGTTATTACTATTAATTTTGTTTTCAGATGAGAAAACAGGCACAGATGGCATGAGATCACAGCCAGTAGTAGTAGAGCCAGAAGCCACACCTAGGCCGTGTGGCCAAAGAGACTATGCTGTAACTCCTGTATGTCTCAGTCTCCACGACCCTGTGTTCGGAGGCACAGCCATGGGAATGACTATTGTGTGCAGACCACTAGCACCGATTAGCCTAATGGGAACCAAGGCTCTGGGCTCAAGATTAATGAGGGTCCAATGGCCTTGAAAGACTTAATAGGAAAGTCTGGATTTGATATAATGGGCAGTAAAGAGAAATGAAATGCAGAAACTAGGCTGGCAATGTGGTTCCCTGGTTCTTGGCTAAAGGCCAGATAGGCTCAGAAGTTCAACTTGTGAAGCTATAACAAGAAACTCACAAACCAGTGTAACAAATGAGCTTTTCTCCCTTCCTCCTTCTTAGGGCAGCTCCTGTAGGGCTGGAGCCACTCACTAGGTAGGCTTATCCATCAAGTGACTTAACTAAAAAACATGAAGCAAGCTGTGACAACTCTGGCTTTGACTTTGTCCTTTTTTCCCTGTCACAGATCACCTTCTTTCTACAGTCAAGTATGTTTCCGGCTGTATTGAGCAACTGGAAAAATGCTGGAGCCAGTATCTGGCCCGCCCAGAAGGTAAGAAAAGCAAAGGATAGGGTCTGTCACCAGTGATGGCTGGGCTGGTTCAGAAATGCTTGAATGTGGAAACCTGGGTTCTTATGCATTAGGCAAGGAGTGTGTACAACTTGTAAAGTGGGGAGGGAGGACATGTGAATGTGATACCACTCAAGCAAGACTAAGAAACTTTCCTCTAATTCTCGGCAGATATCAGTGGGCTTCTGCACTCAGTAACCCTCCTTGCCCACTTGACCAGTGACACCATCATTCACGGTGGCACCACCTGCCTTAGAGCCCCACCAGAGGCTGCTGATGGTAAGTACCAGGGTGGTGGTGGGAACATTCAGAAAAGCAGGGGGAGCAGAATGCATTTAAAAGTCCCTGTTGCAAATAAATAAATAAACAAAAGTCCCTTTGCCTTGCATCGCCAGCATTGACTGAGGCTTGTAAGCAGTATGGAAAGGAAACCCTCATCTACCTGGCTTTCCTGGAGGAGGAAGGAACCGTTGAGAATGTCAACAGCACAGCCATGAAGAGCTGCCTCAGCAAGATCATGGCCATTGGCGAGGTATTATCAGTATTTATCACTGGGGAAAGTCATTGTTCTTGGGTGTGAATTGCTAGGAAGTCGATTCTTGTTCCAAGTCAGTTCTTTCTGTTCTTTAAACTTGATTCTACAAAGTGAGAGAGCTGCAAAATCTGGCCTCCCTGCACAACATTCCAGTTATATTTAATTCATTGGCTGTTAATTAAGAATTTGCTGTGTGGTCTTAATTATGCTAGGCAACATCAAAGAAGAATAAATGCAGTTTTTGTGTTTTCAAGGATTTTTATGTAGTTGGGCAGGTGATACCTAAAATGGGCATGGTGATATATTTATTCATTCAGTAAGGGTATATTGAATTTATCCTACATAGTGGGAATTGTGCTAGGTGAAGTTATATGGGTACAAATAAGACATGACTCTAGAGGAAAGGAAAAGGTAGAAAGCAACCATTTCTATACATTGTGAAGAAAAACGAAATAGAAGTCTATTTTAAGAGTACAGTACAGGCAGTGTTAACTTAATTCCTAAAATGTGTGGTGATAAGTTCAGGGAAGAAGATCAGGACCAGAGGTCAGATCCTCATCGTCTCACATTCAAGCTCTTAAAACAGCCTTTAGATTAGTTCCTCTACCTCTGGCCTCTTTTACTTCTACTCTCTTCTAAAAGCGGAAACCTGATTATGATTTCTCTTATTTGATAACAAAAACCATATTATGTAACATGACATACAAGGACCTTCAGAGTCTGGCCTTTAGTCACCTTTCTAGGACCTCTTGCATTCTCTCTTCACCTTATAGTTTGTGGCTGGCACTGTAATGTGCCTGCTTACCTACCTGTTTCCCCACAAAGAATCCTCAGAAGTTGAGGCCATACCTTCTTCATATTGTATCCTTGGTCCCTAGCTTAATACCTGGCAGGTGGTTAACAACTCAGAGTAGTTTGGTTAATTGAATATGCACAATTATTCAGTTGAGAGCAAACCAGATACAAAGATGGATTGGAAGGGAGAGGAAGGTTCATACTGGGGAGATGTGGGCAATGATGTGGAGAACCTTGAAGGTCTGAATAAAGGAAGGCTGGACAATGGTGAATTGCCAACCTTTCAATAGAGAGACATAGTTCTGGTGATGGTTTGGTCTTATTAAATTGGTTGGCAGCCTAGGCAGCATTAACACAATCAGCCTTTTGTTGGAGATAGAACATTTTCCCCACTATAGTACAAAATTTAGAATCAGTATGAACATGCAAAGTATGTAGGCTACCATAAAGAGATAAAAAGTTAAATCACTGGCTGGTAGCACAGTGGTTAAGGCGCCGGCCTGCGAACCCAAAGGTCGCAGGTTCGATTCCCCAGCCAGGGCACATAACCAGGTTGCAAACCAGGTCTCCAGTCAGGTCTGTGGCTGGAGGCAGGTGAAACGCAACCATACATTGATGTCTCTCTCCCTCTCTGCCTCTCTCCCTTCCCCTCTTTCTAAAAATAATTAAATAAAATCTTTAAAAAAAAAGTTAAATCAATGAAAGCAAAGCAAAGTGTGATAGAAAGATCATAGGCAGGTTTCCTTCTGGCATAAGGTTATTAGATGTTTAAAGGCTCCTCCCAGAATTGGACATGAAAAATACTGAATAAAAATTTTATTTAATTTTTTTTTAATTGAATCTGAACTGGCTAAAAACAGAAGACACTTCCGGTCAAGATGGTGGCATAGGTAAACATGGCTCACCTCCTCACACAGCCACATCAAAGTTACAACTAAAATACAGAATAACCATACCTCAGAACTATCAGAAATCAGGTTGAATGGAAGTGTGATAACTGCGTAGTTAAAGAAATCACATTCATCCAGACTGGTAGGAGGGGTGGAGACAGGGAATGGGCTGCTGGTCCCACATCCACATGTGGTGGATAAAAATTCAGGAGGGATATCTTGGGAGTGAGGAGTCACAGCCCCACACCAGGACTCCAGTCCAAGGTTCCAGTGCCAGAAAGAAAAGTCCCCATAACTTCTGGCTGCAAAAACCAGAAAGGATTGAATTAGTGGAAGAAACTTTTGGAGTCACAAGCAGTTCATTTTAAAGAACCCATACACAGACTTACTCAGACTCACTCCCTCTGAGTTCCAGCACCCAGGTAGTAGCTACAAAGGCACCAGTAGCATACAGGGAGTAACTGAAGTAGCTGGTATGAAGTTGAGAGCTGGGGAACAGCTGTCTCCCAGAAAGACAGGAAGAGGTCATTGTCCCTTTTCTGAACCCTCTCCCCACAGAGCCAGCAGGCAGGTACCATATCTGAGACTCCATCAACCTGGCTAACACTGTTTGTCTCACCTTAGAGATACCCAGAGACTCCAGCCTATTGATGCTGCTTTTCCATCTGAATGGGTGGTCTTGGTTCATGCTTTACAACTCCTCTCAAACAAGTAACAGCTAGTCTCAGTGAGCCCCCAACCCTATATCCCTTGCTAAGTAACCTCAGTCTTGGCACTATCAGTAGCCAACCTAGATTCACAGCTTGGCTTTGCCTGGGAATCTGCAAGCCCAGCTGTCTCAGATTGCCGTATAGCCCAGGCTGGGGTGAATCCCTCCCAGTGACCTGCCAGCACCAATCAAGGCTCACCTGCAAGAGGAGAATATACTCAGACCACACAAAGGGCATACCTCAAATACTTAGCTTGGCTAATAGAGGAGGTTATGCCACAGGACCCTACAAAATATCTACTACATTAGGCCACACTACAAAGACAGGGAATCATAGCATCTCTACCTAATACATAGAAACAAACACAGGGAGGCTGCCAAAATGCTGAGAGAAAGAAACATGACCCAAAGAAAAGGACAGATCAAAACCCCAGAAAAAGAACTAAAGGAAATGGAGATAAGCAACCTATTGGATGCAGTGTTTACAACACTGGTTATAAGGATACTCAAGGAAATTAGTGAGGACCTCAAAAGCATAAAAAAGACCCAGTCAGAAATGAAGAGTACACTAATTGAAATAAAGAACAATTTACAGGGAAACAACAGTAGAGTGGATGAAGCAGAGGATCAAATTAATGATTTGGAACATAAGGAAGCAAAAAATAACCAATCAGAACACCAAGAAGAAAAAAGAATCCAAAAAAATTGAAGATAGTGTAAGCAGCCTCCCGGACAACATCTGACATTCCAACATTTGCATCATAGGGGTGCCAGAAGGAGAAGAGAAAGAGCAAAAAATTAAAAATCTATTTGAAAAAATGATGAAAGAAAACTTCCCTAATTTGGTGAAGGAAATAGATATTCAAGTCCAGGGAGCACAGAGTCCCAAACAAGGTGGATGAAAAGCAGCTCTCTCCAAGAGACATCGTAATTGAAATGCCAAAGGTTAGAGATAAACAGAGAATCTTAAATGCAGCAAGAGAAAAGCAGTTCGTTGCCAACTTATGGGGAGTTCCCATAAGACTTGCTAGCTGATTTCTCAAAAGAAACTTTGCAGGCTAGAAGGGATTGGCAAGAAATATTCAGTCATGAAAAGCAGAGACCTACAGCCAAGATGGCTCTACCCAGCAAAGCTATCATTTAGAATCAAAGGGCAGATAAAGAGCTTCCCAGACAAGACAAAACTGAAAGAGTTCATCATCAACAAGCTATTATTATATGAAATGTTGGGACTTATTTAAGAAAAAGAAGATCAAAACCAGGAACTATAAGTCTATCAACAATTGAATCTAAAAACAAACTAAACAAATAAAAACAGAACCATGGACATAGTCAGCATTTTGATGGTTGTCAGATGGTAGGGGGAGTAGTGAGGAATAGGTGAAGAGGTAAGGGAGTTTAAAAGTATAAATGGGTAGTTACAGAATAGCCATGAGGATGTAAAGTACAGTATGGGAAATAGAGTAACCAAAGAATCTATACATATGACCCATGGACATGAACAATGGTAGGAAGTGCTGGGTGGAGAGGGGCAAATGAGGAAAAATTGGGACAACTGTAATAGCATAATCAATAAAATAGAATCCAAAAAAAAAACAAAACCTGAAAGTCTCAAAATCAGAAACCAAAAGAATACCAAAACCAGTGTTTGTCCATCTGGTGACCTAGAATTTGGATTTTTACGGGAAACACATACAGAGGAGAATAAGAACAAAAACCTAGGTCCAGCAGGATTAAAGATTGGACCAAGGAGCCTTCATTGCCAAAAAGAAAGTCTGAAGTGAATGGTGAAAAAAATTCTGCCCTACAGGGAAGATCTTGTCTTAACCTTGACAAGTTGAGATAGCAAACATGGCTGCCTAGAGAATTCTTGTCCTTGGACACAGGCTCAAATCTCATACTTACCTAAAAGACTCCAAACAGAAAGTTAACCTTAAAGTATTCAGGTTGTTAGGGGCCCAAGTACTGGCAGAAGCAGATCCCAATTGTTTCTGAAGGAATACATTTTGATTCTAAACCTCAAGGAAATTTCATAAAGCCCTGGCTGGTATGGCTCAATGGATTGAGCACCAGCCTGTGAAACCAAGGGTTGCTGGTTTGATTCCTAGTCAGGGTACATACCCAGGTTGCAAGCCAGGTCTCTAGCCATGACTGCAGCAAGAGGCAGGTGAAAGGCAACCATACATTAGCGTTTCTCTCCCTTTCTTCCTCCCTCCCTTTCCCTCTCTCTAAAAATAATTAATAAAATCTTTTTTTTTAAAAAGGAAGTTTCATAAAGTTCCAAGGATTATAAATTCACAATAACTGACATGTTAAATAACTTTGAAAACGGTATTAAGTGTGACAAGAAAATAACATAGTTTCAAACATAACCAGGTACATTTGAGAAATAACCATGGAACTTCTAGAAATGAAATATATAGTATATTATATTATCATTGCAAGTTATAACATTAAAATATACAGGTTCAAAAAATAAATAAATAAATAAAATATACAGGTTCAATGTCAGGTTAAAACAAAGCTGAAGAAAGAATTAGTGAAATGGATGATAGAACTGAAGGAATTACATAGAATATGGTACAGATTTTATAAAGTGGAATGTAGAGGTTATATATAGAATGTTTAATCAGAGTTTCAGAAGAAGATAATAGAAACACTGTGTTCTCTCCACCCCCAGTAACATATTGTTAGTTCAACATGCTAAAGATTTTTCTTCTACAACTTGCTTTTTCCAACATTCTGTATGTGAGGTTCATCCATGCATATATATTCATTTCACTGCTCTATTATGCCCCCTTCTGTGAATATTGCTTAATTTCTATATCTGTTCTCTTTCATGGACATTTGGGTTATTTCCAGTTTGGGGCTATTATGAATTTGTCACTATGATCATTATTATACACATCTCCTGGTGTATGAGTGCCAGAGTACCTCTAGAGTGTATATACCTAAGGATTGAATTACTAGTGTATAGGATGAATCGCACACACAGAATGCTGAGTGAAGAAGCAAGTTGTAGAAAATATATATAGTATGGTTCCTTTTAATAAAGACTAAAACATGCAAATTTAACACTGAGTATTTAAGGATGCATTCTTATGGGGTTAAAATAAAAAGACATTGTAAGCATTCTCCTGAATTCTGTGCTTATCTTGGTGCGAGGAGTAGGGAGGAAGGGAAATGGAGCCATGGCAGGATGCAAAGGAGATCTTAAGCTATTCCTTAAGTTGGGTAACGTGGATCATTTTCTTATTCTCTGTTTGTATCTATTTTATACACTTGTATTTATAACACATGTTTTTTAAAGTCCTGAGCCATCAGACCTAAGTCACAGTCCCTGTGCTATTCCTTAGCAGTGTAACTGTGTTTAGAACATTTGCTCTCTCTGAGCCTTGGCTGCCCATCTGTACAGCAGGATTAGTAGCCACCTCACATGATTTCTGTGGGAAGTTAAATAAGTGGCAGGCTGTCTGATTGGAAGACTTTATCTACATGCGAAGAGGTTTTTAAAATATCCCAAGCCGAAAACATAGTCAACACTATGCAGCTGTGGGGCTAGGGTCCAAGCACCTACAACTGAACTGAAGCCGGGTTGGTCTCCTGGAAGGAGGTAGGCTCTGAGTGAAGGTAGAGGGGGTGGAGCATGAGGTTCCAGAGTTCACATGGCAGAGTTCCAGACAATGCCCAGTTAGAATGCCCCTCTATGGCTTACGCAGAAGTGTGTTATGTGATGGGGATCCTCCTACCTTCTGCTATTGTATGAGGATTACAGGTCTGCCACAGGAGAAAAGAGAGGAAGTCAAAGGGTCATTTCAGCCCTTGTGATCTCTTTACAGGGGCTCCTGCCCAGAGGCCTGGACTTCAAACAAGAGGAGCTAGGAGACCTAGTGGACAAGGAGATGGCTGCTACTTCAGCTGCCATTGAAACTGCTACAGCCAGAATAGAGGTACGGAAGTGTCTGAACATCTCCTAAAGTGGTGCTCTCACAGCTACCCTTCGGCAACATCTATTGGATGTATTTTAGTTGTTCATTAAGGCTTCAGGGGCCCTCTATAAAAATAAACCAGAACCCGAATTCACCAGGATATCTGAGGGATAGAAAATGAGAAAATCCTCACCAAGAGGTGAGCATTTTCCTCAAGGATCGCAGACTTTTGGTATCTGCATTCAGGTTCCAGATTGACCACTTAATAGAATTCAAACCCCAGTCAGCACACATACAAGAAGCAATTGATCTATGTTTCTCTCCCCTCCCCCTCCCTCCCCCTTTTTCCCTCTCCTCCCTTCTCCTCTAAAATCAATAAGCATGTCCTCAGATGTGGGTTAAAAAAGAGAGGTAATGCATACCTCTCTCAGTGCTAGGTACCTGGTAAATCAATAATAATGTTTGTCTCAAGGAAAAGCTGAGTGAACACCTTTGGAAAGGTCACATATTGCTTGCTCCTTTGGTGAAAGATTCATGCCTTGGTGTGAGTACATGCTTCCTAGACCTTGGCAGCTGCCCCTCTTGACATGGTGCCATAGCTCTCAGAACTCCAAGCCCCAACCTGGGTTACAGAATGTCAAGACTGATAGTAGAGCAAGCCTGCGGCAGCAGCCTCCCACTAAGTAAATCAGAAGTTACATTTTTTTCCCAATTCTGGAAGGGCTGTGGATAGCCCCTTCTAGATTTGGATATTGGACCCAAAGTGTGGTAGGACGCCAGGGGTTCTCAGTACCTGTGACATGATAAGAAACCCTGTTTCTTTTAACAGGAGATGCTCAGCAAATCTCGAGCAGGAGACACGGGAGTGAAATTGGAGGTGAATGAAAGGTGAGTTGGAACAGTATGGTGGCTGTAGGTGCTCAGGATCAGTCTTCCCTGCATTGGATTATACTAATTGGAGTAGAACATTGGTAGCCACAGGGAAAGGTTAAGTCTATGTAATTGTCAGTAACAGTATTAATGATGGCGATAGTATTGCTATGGCATTATAGGGGAAAAGAAACCCCCAAGAATCCTTACTTAGTGGTGGAGGAGGATCCACCATCAAGTCTCCCTACTCATCTCCCTTTCCTTCAGAGCTTCACCTAAAGAGTATCCCCTGCCTTATTTCCCATTCCAAGTTGCCTGTGTTTAGTTAGGGATGAAAAAGAGAACAGTTTTCTTCATTGTTGGTCTCTGTTTCGTACCCCTCACCACCTTTTTTAATCTTTTTTTTCCCCAGGATCCTTGGATCTTGTACCAGTCTAATGCAAGCTATTCAGGTCCTGATTGTGGCCTCAAAGGAACTCCAGAGAGAGATAGTGGAAAGCGGCCGGGTAAGCGTGGGTGAGGGCCCATGGATGGGGAGAACAGAACAGACATTAGTGACAGATTCCAAGCTCACTGAGAGGCTAAGTCTACATGATATACTCATCCGCCCTCAGGGAAATCTAATGTATGTCCATCTGAGGGTGAAACTGCCACCCCTTGGATGTCAGCAGATGTCATGGGAAGAAGCTGGAACACTGCCAAGTCCCCAGAGAGCAGCCATCCACAGCGTCCAATTACAGCCCATTAACCCAGGCAGACATCATTGGAACCTACTGTGACAACCCAGTATGCATTGCAAGTCTGGGCCCTTGCAGGAGGACATGCGAGCTTCTGAAAACTAGGCAAACTGGAAGAGCAAACCTGGGACTGACTTACCACAGTGGGCCCTGCTGTGTCTCTTTCAACAGTAGTCATTTCGCAGTGATTCACAGACTGCCTCAGTCTTATGTTGACTTCAGCACTTTGATTTTCTTACTTCTTTGCTGGCATTATTGCCATCTTGTTTTTTTCTTACATCTCTGATGCAGCTGCATCTCAAAAGACAAAGGATCAGGGAAAGTTTATGAGCCTGAAAATAATCACATAAGGAAAAAAGCCATATCTGCTTTGGTGGTGCTTTTTGTCAGTCTGAGAGGTGATGTTTTTTCCCCCAAAATTGAAGGAGGGGACTGAGCAAGGAGTATCTGCAGATTCTCAGACTGTCAGACACTTTCAAAGCATAAATAGATTTTTAAAACCCAAGTAGAAATAATTTTTTTTTAATTATTCACTGTATACTCTCTTGGCAAATCATGGAGAATAGCCACTGAGATTATTATTCATAAATACGTATTATATATGTATATATATACACACACGTATACATACACACACACAATGTGGAAATATAATAGAAATTCTAGGTGATTTTGAGTCAGAAGAGCCTAGGATTTACTTCCATCTATTTCCTGCATGACCTTGGGAAAAGTATTTTTGCCTCCCAGAATCTTACTCTCTTGTTTGTAAACTAGAAATAATAATGCTTGCCTCTCAGAGTAACTGAAAAAATATATATAAGAGCACCCTGTACATAACAGGCACTCAATAAAAGGTACCTATTATCATTTCTCACTTCCCTAGGGCACAGCATCCCCTAAAGAGTTTTATGCCAAGAATTCTCGATGGACAGAAGGACTCATCTCAGCCTCCAAAGCCGTGGGCTGGGGAGCCACTGTCATGGTGTAAGTGTCTTTCAATCCCAATGCTCCCAACCCCCACCCTCATTCCATTGATCCACCCCAGATAATAACTAAGGGGGAAAAATATCAGTCCTACAAACACACTGTTAAAGTTCAAAAGGGAGCCTGGGTCTCCTAGGGCAGTACAGGGGCAAGGCAGGTAGGCTGTGCTCCCTGGCTGACAGGGTGATAGGGTGGTCTAGAGCTAGGATCCTAAGGGGTTGCAGCTCTGACTTCAACAGTGACATAGTCCATCTTGTCCTTTCATGACTGTCAGTGATGCTGCCGATCTGGTGGTGCAAGGCAGAGGGAAGTTTGAGGAGCTGATGGTGTGTTCCCATGAAATTGCTGCTAGCACAGCCCAGCTTGTGGCTGCATCCAAGGTAGGACCTATATTGGACTTCCTGGGATACTATAAATCCTGGCTAGGTTAGAGATATTTGAAATATGGAGCTGGCTCCGAGAACAGATGATTTATCCAGGGTTCAGGTGGGTTGGGTCCCAAATTAAAATTCTGACTCTCAAGGTTCCCCTACCACCTCCCTTGGAAAGCTTTTCATCTGTCAGTAGTAAGCCCTTTACCCAGCTCTCCACATACTCTCTTGGCTCCCCTCACTTTTGTTACAAGTGGCCTTTGAGGGTCCCAACGGTGCTGACCTCTGATAAGCAATCACAGCGTTCCAGGAGCTCTGATGTAAGGAATGAGCCAGGGCAGTCAGGTGCTTACCTGGCTTGGCCCAGAGCTTCCACAGCTGGCATCTGCCTCTCGTCAAGTCTCCAAATTTGAACCATTCCCTCAGCTAATCCTCATGCAAAGCTTGTCACCAAAATCTTTCTGTGAGTTCTATAGTATCACGGGAGTATTCTTTTATCATCCTTATTTCTTTTTAATCCCAAATTGATTTTCACAACTGAAGCAGTTCATCAAACTAACTGATAAAGCTAGAGTTTGAGGCCACCGAGCAAATAAGCTAGGAATCATCTTTTATCTTAAAGGTATGCCAGGAGATGGCCCCGTGGGCAACAGTTTTTGAGAAGTTGATTAATTGGTAACCACAGTGGATCACATACATTTGTCAGTCATCGGCCTGTGCTACCACTCTGTGTTGTGTGAACCTAGATATGCTTTGTTCTGGCAGGTGAAAGCCGATAAGGACAGCCTAAACCTGGCCCAGCTGCAGCAAGCCTCTCGTGGGGTGAACCAGGCCACTGCTGCAGTTGTGGCCTCCACCATTTCTGGCAAATCACAGATTGAGGAAACAGGTAGCCTTTCAGAAGCAATACTTTTTGTATCCACCCAATTTAGTTGTTCTTTACATTCTCCGTGATCCCAGTTTCCCACAGTTCTGTTTTCAAATTCTTTACTTCTCATCTTTTTGCATTAACACTTACTTTCTCATAAGAAGGAACATCCCATAAGTATACTATTTATAGTGTTAGAGTGGCACACCTTTGGGTAGATTTTCCATTTATCCATTTCTCTGAATTCAAAGAAATGTGTCTACAGGGCTGGTTATCTAGTGCAGGGGGTAGGAATGGAGGAGTGGGAGTTCTGATTCTAGTTACCATGTCACTGTGTCTTTCTTCTGTCCATCCCTTGCAATGTGCACACACATGCTAGTAAATGGCAAACCAAGCATTTCAGTAGAGTGTTGCCAATGGCCACCTCTCAGGCAAGAGTTAGCCGGGTATATTATTGACAAGAGCTCATTTCCATCCTTGCAGACAACATGGATTTCTCAAGCATGACGCTGACCCAGATCAAACGCCAGGAGATGGATTCCCAGGTAGGAACTCCAAGTCTAACCAGTTATGATGTCGACCCCAAATGTTATTACCATGGTGAGAAGCCAGTGAGAGAGAGTCCTGGGGGAAAATGGAATCAGATGCACCTTTTAGCCCAAGAATTAATGTAAATGATGCTGGAAGAAACAGTAGGTGTAAAGAGGGATGATTAATAAAGATCAGAATCTTAACTCTTCCCCACTAGTCTTGGACTTGTGTCCCAACCTGACATCCTTGTCCTAGAATTACTGGTCATTAGTCCTGGGGTATAGTTCAGATTAAAACTATTAAAATCTATGGATGGGTCACTCAGTAAGAATCTTTATGAAAAGTTATATGGATAAATTTCTCTGTAAACACTGAAAAAACTGAGCTCAAGCCTGAGTCTCCTATATCTACACTCTTGTTTAGTGGTTTCAACTAGTCCCTCTTGACTCTAAATATGAACTGTATGCTGATAAATACCAAATTCTTCTCTCCAGCCTAGATCTTCTCCTTGAGCTCTATACTTGTCCAACTGCCAACATGATATCTCCATTTGATGCTGAATAAGCATCTCAAACCTAATAACCAAACAGATCTGATTTCCCTCTGACTCAAATTTGTCCCTTGCCTGGTTTTCTCCATCTCAGTAAATGGCATCACCACACCTACCTGGGTGAGGAACCCCGAATCTCAAGGAGTCATCTTTGGCTTGTCTTTCCCTCACCTTCTACATCCAGTGTATCAGAAAGTCTTCCCAATCCAGAATCGCCAAATGATAGCCTTAATTAATCTTCTCACTGTTTTCCATCTCCCTAACCTAGTCTAAGCCGCCGTTGTCTCTCTCCTGAGTTACAGCAAAAGCAACTTAACTATAATGTATGTTAGTCTGTGTTTCATAATAACCCTGGGGTGGGAGAGAGAACCGGGAAAAGTATTGCTGAGATAAGTTGGGCCATGAGTTGGCAGATGGTGGAACTAGGTGGAAGGCACATGATGGGGTTCATGTACTAGTCTCCATCCTTGTGTATGTGTTTTACATTCCCCATAATAAAAAGTTTAAAAACAGAAAAGGAACCATCTAACTGGGTCTAGTTATTCCCACTTTTTCCCCTCTACAGTTCACCATTCTCTACATATTTTAAAAACATAAGTGACAGCATTTTACGTCCCTGTTTTAAATCTTCCAATGGCTTCTCTTTGTACTTAGAGTACAAATTTCTAACCCTTGCCAGTATTGGCCTGGGCAAAATGGTCCTTACCTATTTCTTCATCCTCATCTCATGACCTGCTCCCATTGTCCCATGTCAGTCAACCACACAGGATTCTTTGTTCTCCCACACCTCAAGCTCATTCCTGCCTTAGAGTCCGCTTCCTCTACTGCAATATTATGCCCCAGTTCTCTGAATAGCTGATCTCATATGGCCATTTAGGTTTCAGCTTCAAAGTTATTTCATTTTCTGACCATCATTAGTATTTATCCCATCACCTATGTCATTTTCTTTATGATCTGACCTTGTTTGTTTGTCTCTTTCCCCTATAAGGTAAATAGGGACCTCGTCTATATAGGTACCACTATGTCTTTATCACCCACAACAGGGCCTGGGTTACATGATGGATTCTCAGCAAATATTTCTTGAATTAATAAATAAAATAAATTAATGAGGAGTAGGGACCGCCAAAAACCAACCTTACCTTTAGTGAGATTGTGCCTGTATAACAATAACCCTAAATTGCTCCAACCCTTCAGAGATGCCAGAATTATTGTATTTGGTTCTTGCCTGAACTTGCAGGGAAATGGGATTGAAGGGTTAAGATTCGATCAGCCAAACATTAGTTATTTTTAGATAGTCTATTTAGCAGAGCAACCTAAGATAAGCCCTACTCCATTTCAGGCATTTGGACTAGAAAGCATCCTTCATTTCTAGTAGAGGATCCTGGTGAGAAGATAGACTAGATGAATGAAGGGAGGGTGGAAAAATTAGAGCAGAGATGAGGTTGGAACTGAGAACTGAGTAAGCTATGGAATAATATGGAAGAAAACTGGAACACGGAGAAAAGGCATTAAGTCAAAATAAGATAACTGAAAAGAAAATTCCACTTTCCCCACAGGTTAGGGTTCTGGAGCTTGAAAATGAACTGCAGAAGGAGCGTCAGAAACTGGGAGAACTTCGAAAAAAGCACTATGAGCTTGCTGGTGTTGCTGAGGGCTGGGAGGAAGGTAAGCCTCTCTGAGGATCTGCACCAACCCACAGTGAAGGAGAGGGTGCTGTATGGTGCGGGCTTTCCCGTTGGTTAGTGACTTCCTACTTCTCTATACTCACAGAGCATGTGGGCTATAAGCCCAAAACTGGGATAAATTGCAAATGGAAACTTTTTGTTGTCCCCTTTAAAGACCTTAACATTGACCATTGAAGTGGTTACCCACCACCATTCCCTTCGATTCAGAAAGCCTGGTTTACCCCCCAGGAGTTTAGTCTCTGGACAGCTTGGGGTTGAATAGGAAATGAATCAGTGATCAGTGAAGATCCAGCAGACAGGGACAAGTGAATTACAAAGTTCTGACTCTCTAGAGCCAGCGATGGGCAGCAATGGATGGCAATGGGCAGCAATGGCCAAAAGATAAGAAGGGTCAGAAGCTAGAAATGGCATGGATTGAGTAACATTCATTCCGCCAGCCCAGAGACTTCAATTGCTTGAACTCAGTGAGTGCAGCTTTTCTGCATGTCCAAAGTGACCATCCTGATCATGACCAAGATTGCCAATTCTTGTTGGACTTGGCTGACTCTTTGTATCCCGGTCATTCCTGGACATGTCACTTAGGGACAAGGTGGTTATGACTATAATGATCTTTAGAGCACAACATGGTGGCAGTTTTGATTAACTCAATGTGTGCATGCATGAAGGACTATGAAACATGAATGGTTGTTATTGTCTTTTAGGAACAGAAGCATCTCCACCTGCACTGCAAGAAGTGGTAACCGAAAAAGAATAGAGCGACACTGATGCCCCACACATCACAGTGTAAATCTTTGTTGCCCCTTTCTGTGTGTGTTATTCCTCAGCCACAGACTAAACCCTTGAGAGAGTCACAGTGGCAGCCACACCACTCCCATTGTCTAGTGTTAAGAACCTGCATGGCCTTCCAAAGAGTCCCTCCACAGTGATGCCCTTTGTGTTGGAACCCGTGATCTGTGTTCTTTCCCTGCCTCTCTGGTGTCCAGAGAGGATGGGATCAGAGCCACCCCCACAGAGAGGACCTCCCTCCCAGTCCTGCCTGCTGTTTTAGCCCCAAGCAATCGGTGTCCTTGTCCCAGGGGCTCTGGTTGCTGTGGTTGAGAGCCTGGAGAGGGAAGGGCTTATGCATTTTCTTTTCTGTTTTCTTCTCAGTCTTTTCAGTTTCATCACTTGCACAAACTTGTGAGCATCAGAGGGCTGGTGGATTCCAAACCAGGACACTACCCTGAGCCTGTGCAGTCAGAAGGACAGTAGGAGTGTCCTGGCTGAGAATGCCAAGGCAATGCACCCCCTCTTTTGGCAGTTCCATGGATTCCACTGCTGCTTATGGTGGTTGGTTGGGTTTTTGATTTTCTTTTTTCAAGTTTCGCACATTATAGTCAACTCTCCCAAAGGGAACACCTCTGAAGCTCTGAGCTCCCAGGAGCCCCTGACCACAGCAGTTAACAGCGATGGTGCTGCTCAGGCTCTACCTTGGTGCTCCCATCAGCCTCCATGCTGAGTGTCCTGCTGAGTGTGGATCAGCCTAGGCCACTCCCCAGGTTCGGGTGGAGCTGCTGAGCCACAGCTTTCCTCCAAAGGCAGAAGTGGAGGGAGTGCCTTTCCTTCTTAAAGCTGGAGCCCAGCTGAAAGCCTCTGCCCACCTTCACAAAGTAAAGGGCCACAGAAAGAGGGAAAGCAAGGGTGCACATGGCCCAGGTCTTCAGGAGCCGCCTTTCTTGGGAACTCCTTGCCACCAGGCTGGAAAACCTTATCCCATGCTTGAATGGAACTGGTGAGAATAGTCACACTTCTTCCCCCAGAATGAATTTTCCTTGGCACCTCCCTTCAGACCCAGGCAGGGCCCCAAGAGGGAGCTTGTGTGGGGTTCTCAATTCCTTTCTTCAAATGCCTGCCTGCCTTTGTGTCCTCTTGAATCTGAAGAAGATAGTTCCATGTTCTACCTAATGAGCGACCCAGAAGATCAGGCAAACTTGCTCTCCCAATAGGAAAGAACCCTGTGCTTGATTTGGTTCCTTTAATATTTATTACTAACCTCTGTTAAGTAGCAGCAGCAGTAGCAGCCTACAAAAAGACACTTGGAGCAATCAGGATTTCGGGTGTGACTAGAACAAGGTTTGTACTGCTGCTGCCCTATACATTAGTCTTCAAGAATTGGAAACAAGGCCAACATGCCATCCCAGTCTGTCACTGGTTCGGATCACAAAGCAAACAAGGTTCCTCAGAGTATTGGGGGCAGGGAAAACAAAAAGAGGGACCACTGGCTCTGTTCCCTTCCAGCCACATGTCCCCAGGTCTTTACCACCCTGTGGACAGGATGAGGGCGCATTAATAGCCTCAGAGGTGGGCAGCCAGATGGCACTTCTCCACCTCCAGATGGACCCCAGCATTCAAGTGACCTTTTGATCTTGGACAAACGATGTCTTCCTTATCCGTAGCAACTCATAGGTAGTAGCCAACAAGCTCTTCCCAGGACCTGCCCCAAAGGAACATTGTAAATGTGGCTCTGGGACAGGTTATGAGACTCCTGTTCGATCACTGTGAATCAACCCCCTCCCTTCTCCCTAAGCATCCCCACCCTCAGACTCTGTCTCTGTGTTATCTAAGTAGGGCACTCAAAAAACTTGTCTCCCTTTAGTTCAGATTATAAGCCTTGGATGTGATCTTCACAATGGGCTAAAGAGGGCTCAGCAGTAGAAGCTGAACCCTCTCATATATAACACTTCTTTGTGCTCACTGTTTTTCCATCCGAAGCTCAGGAGTGGTGTGTGGCGTCCCTGGCCCACTTGTGCTAATGAAGTCAATTAGTGTGTTCTCAGCATGGATCAACATTTCCAAAGGTGGCTGGTCCTTATTTCCAGAATCTCATCCATTGAAACATTTGTGCTCCAGGTCACCTGTGAAGGAAGTCTAGTATATTGGACCAGATTAGGGCTCTTTGAAAAACACTCCCTCTTAAGAAGAAGCCACAGTGATTTTTAAAACCTTCATGGGTTTAGCCAGTAATAAAACCATAAAGAACACTTAAACAGGAGCATAGGCTCAGTCAGTCTCACAGGAGGCAATACCTGTCAGATAATTATTTTCATTGTTGCTCAGAATAGAAGCTGGTCCATTCTCTAGCCAAAATCAAATTGTCCTGTCTTAGCCCTTCTAAAAATGAGTGTGATAGGCCTTGATGAAAACAGAACTCATACCCTAAGGCTAAAAATGAACCTCATAGCCTTTTGAATTAGTTGCTGAGCATCATTAGTGACTAGAGTCTCATGGGTCAATGTGAATGGGTTATGACAAGAGAGGGCAGGAGCAAAAGAATGGCTTAGGGTTGACAGGTTGAAATGCAGCTGCATCTGTAATTTTGTAATACGGTGCTCTAATACCTGTAGAAGAATAAGGATATGTGTGCACATAATAAGGAAAATAGAAAAAATATGCTTTTGTGGGGTTATTTTATATCTGAGCAAGGATTTTAAATTAGACTATAATTGATAATTGATCTCTAGGATCCCACCTAAATAAGAGTCCCCGTCCCTGTGGCTGGAAGAACCAAACGTTGTCCAGGGCATCCTCTCTTAAATGTGTTTGAGCTGTCAAATTAGACACCAGGTACCATGGGGTCACATGTGCATGTTTTTCAATCAGGTTGGTATGCTTTGGCCTCACTAAGGAGGAGATGGTTCTGAGCTTGCACCCAGAAAATGATCACTTACTACCAGCGCCTTAGTCTAGAGCAATGATTTTTAACTGGTGTGCCAGAAGAATTTTTAATACCTGATATTTAATCAGGGGCACTGGCTTCTTTTCCCTTAGATTGTCAAACTAAAAAATTACAACAGCCAACACAACAATAACTGACCAGTGTGAATGCTCTCTCTTGAATCATAAATATAGAGTTGCATCTTACTGGTCATGTTGCATAATAAGGTTGTGTGTTTAATTCTTGGCACTAGGAATCCTTATATACAAGTGTAGGCACCACATATGATTTTTTTTTAAAGTCACTTTGGAGCATTAAAGGTAGGTACATTTTTTTCTTTCTTTTTTGTAAATCACAGTTATACAAAACTTTGTACTATTTTTTGGTCAGATCAGCAAAAAATATTTTTTGGTGTGCCGCAGAATTTTAGTAGTTTATGCGTGCCAGAGATGAAAAAGATTGAAAATCACTCATATAGAGGGGTCCTCTGGCTCCACTTAACCTGGTCTTTAATAACTGTAAAGTTATTGCTACCTTCTACCACCTTTCCAAAACTCTGAAAATCCCTCTTGCCAACAAAAGCTTTCAGTCCTGGCATTGGCCTTCCAACCAGATCAGCTTTGCCCTCCCCACCATCCTCCGTCCTCCAGAGACTGCACTGCAGAACACCACCACCATGGGCCTGCAGGCCATCAACTTAGCAAACTGGTGTGCGGTCTGCTGCTCAAGTCCTTTGTCTCCCAGGTCCAGACCAACTAGGATCAGCAAGCCACAGTGGTGGCCCAGCCTTTCACCCCAGGAGTCAAAGCAACATGAAGCAATTGGTTAGATGTCCGTTGGGTTTGATTCTGAGGGTAGATAAATTCCAAACATGTCTTTCAGGTGATCCTCAACTACCTCAGGTTTGAAGGCCCTAAAGTAAGCTGATTATTCATAGGGACAAACCGAGGAGGTTCTGGTAAATCTTGGTGATAATACAATTGTCTCTAACTTTTAACTCTTTCACACTTAGGTTTGCAGGGATGGGTTTTTCTTTTCTGTTTTTAACCGTTTCCCCAATTTTCCGTTAGAGTAGTTCCTGTAAATGAATTTCATTTTTCACTGAGTGCCTACCTTCCCAGGGCAGGTAGCCACTGGCTTTTGTTCCCTTCCAATAATACTTTTATTATGATATTAAGACCTTTCTTTGTACAATACATTGCATCTGTGTTTTCAATTTTTCAAATAAATGTTTCAACCTGGCAATGGAGAGCAGCAGTGATAACTGACCAAACAAAGCAGTTTTAAGGTCTGGGGTTCCAGTGAAAAGCCTAATTTATATCCTGAGGTTCATTGAATCCACTTAAGCTCTACATCTGGGAATATGTCCAAGACCCAACATTTGCTGAGGCATTGGACTCCTGTTGCATTTCCTGTGCTGTTGTAGAGAAACTAATCAGCACCATCATCTGTACACTCACCTGCCCCTAATGATTAAGCAAAGTGCCTAAGTGGTCAATACTATAATTTATCTAGAAGACTGGATCTTTGCATTAAACTTGGGTTCTTAGGCTATGGATACACCCTCCTCTGCCTTTAGGATGTAAACTGCTGCCTTAACATTGGATAGGACAAATTCTGCTCAGGGACAGAAGCTGCCAATTGAGAAGATTCAGAGCCAGCCAGTCACAGCTACCAGAGGAGTTTCATTCTCTCAGGGAGCTGAGAGAATGGGACTGGTTGTCCCTGACAGGGTCAGCTACAACCTTATACTTGCCAGAGTATTAAGCCAAGGGGACCTACGGGGAAAGGATGGGGGTTGGGGGAAGGCCTGGAGTTGGTAAGCAGGATAATTGCCCAAGTGATACATGCATCAAGTAAGCACAGAATGAAGCAAGTGATTAGAAGCCTTAGAGTATAAGGAGGTCAAAGAACCTAGAATTAAAAGAAGAAAAATAGTGTTGAAATCACCTAATAGGAAGATGATCTGGATAAACACAGAAGATGGGAGCATTTGCTTGTGGTTGGACTTTTCTCCTTATGGCAGAATGCAAAGGTGGGCCTGCTCCTTTCGAAGCGCCACTGATAGACTGGACACTCCTTGGTCATAGCTGTCTTGCAGATCCAGAGGTGAATCCAAGAGTCTAGAAAGCCAGGCAGGGGACTACCTTGAGTGCACAGGGCCCTCATGTTTGAAGTGTCTGGGGTATGGGTCTGGTCTAGGCCAGCACTGCCATCCAGGCAGAGCCATTCTCCCCTTCCAGATGCACTCTAGTTCTTGATCCCCCCATACACCTATATGCGGCCTTGACCCAATGCCCCAAAGGCTCTGATACTCATGCCTGAGTGGTCCCTGGGGTCCTGTGGGTTGCTCCCTAGTTCTAGAAAGGCAGCCTGGCTACACTCTGGCTATTAAAAGGAATCCTGAAATCAGGCCACCAGAACGATACATGTCGTAAAAGGGGGGTTGAGAGGAGTCCAAATTTATTTGGGGTCTAGGGATGACACTGCCAAAGTGAAAGGGTATACAGGCAAGTGGGAAGATAACCTAGATGAAATCTAGGCCAAGGGCACATAGAATTGAAGCATTCTATGCACTGTTGTGCTTTAAAGCCAGTGAGTTAATCCTGCTCACCGTGGTTGTCCCCAGTCTTAAACACATTATCCCAATGTACCGAATCAGCCTTTAAACATTTTTGGGCTACCCTGGCTGGTGTGTCTTGGTGGATTGAGTGCTGGCCTGCTAACCAGGGGGTTGCATATTCGATTCCCAGTCAGGGTGCATGCCTGGTTGAGGGCCGAGTCCGTAGTTGGGAGTGCATGAGAGGCAGCCACACACTGATATTTCTCTCCCTCTCTTTCTCCCTCCCTTCCCCTCTCTCTAAAAACAAATAAATAGCTCTGGCAGGTGGCACAGTGGATAAGGCGCTGGCCTGCAAACCCAAAGGTCATTGGTTCGATTCCCAGCCAGGGCACGTAGCCAGGTTGCAAGCCAGGTCTCCAGCCAGCTCTGTGGCTGGAGGCAGGTGAAAGGCAACCATACATTGATTCTCTCCCTCTCTGCCTTTCTCCCTTCCCCTCTCTAAAATAATAAAATCATTTGAAAAAATAAAATAAAAACATAAGTAAATAAATCAACATTTTGGAGTGAATGGATGCACCTTTTATAATGCATTCTTAGTTAATACACAAATTTTACGGTTCCATTCATTGTGCAGGTACTGAAATACTCAAAGATGAAGGCTTTCTGTTTCTTGTCCTCAAAAGTTGCACTCAACATAACCACTATTTGTTACCAAGTGTCTACTCTTACCAGGCACCAGGAACACAGTGGAGAGTAAAAACAGACATGGTTCCACACTTATAGAGCTTACAGGCTATTGAAGGAAACAATTAGGATAATAAAATAATCATAAAAATAAGCATATAACAGACTGGAGTAAGTGCAAAAAAAGAACATGATAGAGTACTCAGACATATAAGGAGGGGACAGAGTAAAGCTTTCTTGATGGTGGTAGGTAAACTAAGCTACAGAGTGTGAAGAGGTGTTGACTAGGCTTTGTGATGTGACACCAAAGGGACTGACAGGCCAGTATAGCTGGAGCCCAAGCAAAGTGCTACAAGGTAAGTCTGGGCAAAGAGGCAGGAGCAGTTTGTGCAGATGTGGAAAGCAGTTTATGGGCTTTAGGCAAAGGGGTATCAAAATCATATTGGCATTTTGAAAAGAGCGTTCCAGTTGCAGTGCAGAGAACAGGTGACAGTGCAAGAGTCAATGGGAAATCCAGTAAGAAGTTTTCCTTTTTGTTCCATAGAGAGTAGCAAGTTATTGATGGGTCATAGGTTAGGAGGACTGGTCACCTCTTATCCTCACCACCTGTGTTCACTAGTCATACTGGCCAATTGAAAACCCCTTTTTCTGCAGGCTGACACATTTTTGTCACCCCAAAAGATCTTCCACAGTCCCTCCTAGTCCCCCCTTTAACTTTGCCTTTCACCTCTTGTAGTCCATTAAGTGCATTACGCCATCTCACAGGGAACATAGGCTCTGTAACCCTTCTTCAATCCATGTGCACCATGGTCCCTCTCTGAGCCAAAACTGAGCCTAAATGTGGCTGACAGCACAGCAGTGCTGTTTCTAAAGAAAGTGTTAAGTTTCTAAGTTAAATACTGAAGTTCTTGGAAGCATCCTGGACTCTTCTGAGACCTCTGCTGAACTCATGTCTCCTAATTAATTATGTTTTCTTACGGAACCAACATTCACAATTAATTTTGAAGCGTAAGTTTTATTCAATTTCTTTTAAAATGTCCTTTTGAATCATGCCAATTCTGCAAACACTGCTGAGTTCTTATTGTACACAAGAGACTGTGGGAACGAGAATAATAAGCAAGATATGGATCCTTCTTTAAGGATCTTCCAAGCTTTGGAGGAAGACCGACATATACATTAGGAAGTGAAGTATACACATGAAAGGAATGAAACACTTTCAAGAAATCTAGCAGTATTCAAAGGAAGGAGAAAAATCAGCCAATCTTAAGACAGCAATGGCATCAAGGGAAGTGTTTTTAAGGAGAAACGAAAGAATGCTTCAAGGCTAAAAAGTCAGAGGAGGTAGGAATTGAATGAAGTATGACAGAAATGAGAGATATGCTGAAGCAAATTCCTTGAGATGCAATTCATTCGTTCCTCCCACAAAGTCTTACTCAATGTCTACTGTATTTAAGGTACAAGAGATACAGTGCCAGAGACACTGTATCCTTGTAGAGTATGTTGTCCAGTAGGCAACTGACACTGAACAAGTACAAGGCATGACCCAAAGGGTTCAGGAAAAGGAGGCTATGGCAAGGGAATTCGTGCATGAAAGGCAGTCAGAGCAAGCTTCCGTTAGGAAATGACATTTAGGCTAAAACCTAAAGAATAAGTAAAAGTTGACAGGGTAAAGAATGAGGTAAAGAATATACATACAGTCATACCTTGGTGTTTGTCAACTCCAGAACTCGTCAAACCCACTTGACTCTTTTGCTCAGGACTCATCACACTTGCTAGAACTTGTATGAGTCATGACACTGCCCCACAAGAGAAAATGCTTCATTATTTGGTACTCATCAGTTTCCGCACTTGACCAAGGTACCTATGTGCTTCAGGCAATGTTAATAACAATGAAAGTGTTTGACACATTGAAGAATGACAGTAGCCATGATCAGCTATGGATGACCAATATAAGAGCCAAATCTAGAAGGCCTTGAATACCATTTGAAGGATTTGGGGCTTTATGCTCAGAATTTTAAGCAGGAATGTGATGTGACACCAGCTGTCACCTCTCATCTAAATGGCTTCAAGTAGCCTCCTAAATCTTATGCCTAAGCCACCTCTGCCCTCTGCCAAGCCTTTTTCAATTTTCAGCTAGAGTAATGATTCCAAAATTACATCTAATGTCTTCACCCTCCCTCCCTTCCTTAAAAACTTTCAATGACTAGATACATTTAAATGAAAAATTATACAAATGTGTGGATATTAGTCTTCTTCATCACCTTTAAAGTTTTATTGTCTACTATAAACTGAACTGGATCCTGAATTTCTCTAGTTTCCTCCAATATCTGGCTATAACTCTCCAAATAAACAATTTCCAATTTTTTCCCCACCCATCTGATTTGAAATCACTGAAACTAAAACTGCCCTTTTCCCAAAGCACCTCAAATTGAAGTTGGATGAGTTGGTATAAACTTCAGAGAAATCATCTTAATAGCTCATGTATGGATAACCTTCTTGTCTTTCTGGGACATTCAGGAAGTGTACCAGAACACTTGATGACATCAACAGAGACACTGAAAACTAGGGAAATCTGTCAAATTGCCACTGCCTGTCCTCACTCCAACTGTCTAACATCTAGAAATCTTCTGGACTGCCCTCTGAACTCAAAAACTACATTATAGTTTGTTCTAACCATTAGTCTTTAATTTTCTTTTGTTTCATAGAAATGTTTCTTGTTAAGTGCCTGATTACTCACACCATATAGAAGCCTAACTTTGGTGGGAGCTCACCTGCAAAACTTGCTCCTGAAATGAGATACAACTGTTTTATGGGACTGACCTATTTACAGGTCCAAGAGACTGGGTTAATGGGTTATGGAACAATCTACCAACTCAGTTTCTGGATTATGAAACTTTCTGGGGAAGTTTTAAACAGGTCCAGGGCATGCTACCCTAAAATATGGTACTCTGGCATACTGAATATTTTATGGTGAAGGAATTTGAGAAACAACATGTACTGGAAGGACTTTCTGACCTTCCCCTAAGCCAATTATAAATGTCTCATGTGAGAAGTACACTCCTGGAGGAAAGGAACATCTTTATCTCCTAGTCAGAAGGATGCCAAGGGGAATCTTAACAAATGGACCTTTCTTGCTGTTGCCCCCAGTTTATTACACTCAACTCATACCCTTTTTTGTACTTTCATTTTCCCCACAACTCTTCATTCTTCATCAAATCTAGCATAAAAATTTACTCAGGTTATTGCCTTGACTGGTGGCTTAGTGGATAGGTGCTAGCCTGCGAACCCAAAGGTCGCTGGTTTGATTCCCAGCCAGGGCACATAACCAGGTTGCAAGCCAGGTCTCCAGCCAGGTCTGTAGCTGGAGGCAGGTGAAAGGCAACCATACATTAATGTTTCCCTCTCTCTCTGAAAAATAAAAACTTTTTAAAAAAAGTGTATTCAGCCCTGGCTGGTAGCACAGTGGATAAGGCGCCAGCCTGCGAACCCAAAGGTCACAGGTTCAATTCCCCAGCCAGGGCACATAACAGGGTTGCAAAGCAGGTCTCCAGTCGGGTCTGTGGCTGGAGGCAGGTGAAAAGCAACCGTGCATTGATGTCTCTCTCCCTCTCTGCCTCTCTCTCTTCCCCTCTTTCTAAAAATAAATAAAATCTTTAAAAATAATAATAAAAAAATTTAAAAATGTATTTGGATTTAACTGCTTCTTTGGGTCACTTCCTTATGAAAAGTCCCATGACACACAAGACTTACATTAAATTTGTATGTTTTTCTCTTGTTAATCTGTTTTTTGTTTGTTTTGTTCCCAGCTGAGAACTTAGAATGGTAGAGGAAAAATACTTTTCTTCCCTACACTGTTTTTCATTGAAAAATATTTGGGAAAAAAAGTATGAAAGATATTATGAAATAACACTATTTTTTTCCTGAGTTGTAGGTTAGTTGATATCTGTGTTATTTTCATACTTTTCCATATTTCACATTTTTATTTAAAAGATATTTATTAAAGTACAGATGCAAAGTATACGTAGGTGAGATCCTTTACTAAAAGTAGAGTGGGATTAAGTGGAAAGCCTGTGGCCAACTATAGGAAGTCTGGAGGACATGTTGTAGTTAATTTGACAGCAAGGTCACAAGAATGGGTACAATGACTTCCAGTCTGCAATAGGGGCACAACGTGTTTGTTTTTCACGAACAAAGTTTGGGGTCTCTGCAGCTGTACTGGAGAAAACATGCCACCCGTTTTAGCAAGGGATGGAAACTTGCAAAAAGGACAAAATTATGAGTCACTGAGAACTGAAATGATTAGTTGTACTATCCAAGTGAAGCCCAGAGAGCTTCTGGTTAGAGCAAAAGGGCTTTACAGGCTCTACTGAGGATAAAAACTATCCGGATTAGAACTGGAGGAATGGAAACGAATCCCAATAAGCGAAGGGGGAGTGGTGGCAGAATCAGTCTGTAGTAGGAAAGAGGAATTTGTGTTGGAAACCCACAAAAAGGTTTTTTCTTTAATGCTCAGACTAGTAGAACAGGTGTTAGTTGTTCAGTTTGGGCCGGACCAAAAGTGACAGAATGATGGTGAGGAAGGAAATCCCTTAGCGTGTTTACAAATTTTTAAAAGGGGGTGGGGAGGGGCTGTTGGGTTTGGATTGTCTAACCGTCTGAGTAATTTACAAAGAACTAAACCAAAACCAAAACTAAACAACCAGCTGTGGGTAATCTCCAGCTGTTTGGGGTGCTCTGTTGGGGAGCTGGGGGTGTTCCAGAAAACCTTTGCCGTTGCCAAGGGCAGAGCTGAGGGAGGACTGGGCCTTCAAAGAGCCACAGCCTTGAAGGAACTCACTGCCTTTGGGAACACGGGTGCTGGGACTGAGCAAACTACACCTTCCCGCAGAAAAGAACCATCAGGTTGGATTCTTTGGGTGATCAAGGAGGGCGGGAGCCTCACTTGACGCTCCCCACACCCACTCCCGCATTTGCCTCAGGGCGCAGCCTAACCTCGTTGCCCAGCAACCCTCTGCCTTGTGCGCCTCTCGCGGGAGCTGCCCACAGTGACGGGAGTTGCGCGCGGTGCACGTCGGAACCACGCAGTCTCCACCTGCTCCGGCCCGCCAGCCAGGGAGGACGAGCCCTCGCGGCCTGGGCTGGCGACGTGGAGGCTGAATTGGCGCCAGCTGCTTCAACTGGCAGGTTGCTGGGGCAGAGGCCAGGCCGCAATCTGGAGGTGGGCAGTCAGGTAAGCCCCTTCTGTACCCTTGGCCGCCTAGGCCTCGCGCCTGACGCAGGCTCGCCTTCCCGCGGGTCCCAAGCAGCTTCGGCCTCAGATGAGGTGAGGAACTTGGGGGGCGCAGAGCCTTTCATGCTTGGGTTTGCCAAGCACGTCACAATGAAAAGGCAGTTAGACCAGCACGTAGTAGGTGCGCAGCGTTTCTTGCTTAGCTTCGCCCCCTGTACATTCCTCGCCTTTCTGGCTGGTTCCTGTGCCCTCGCTCTAAGGAGGCCCGCGACGCTGCTCCTTCCAGGACGTCCGGCCGCTCTTTTCTGCCCGCTTCCTCCCCAGGTTTCTGCTCCGCAGCTCGGCGCCATGCCCGGGTTCAGGGTTCTGTTCTTGGCACTGCCTCTTTTTAAAATATGTTTGCTTTTAGAGAGAGAGGAAGAGGGAGAGAGAGAGAAAGAAGCACATAAATGTGAGAGAAACACCCTCAGGTGCCTTCTTGTGCAGGGTTTGGAACCGCACCCTGGGGGTGCGCCCTGATCGGACCTGCGACCTTTCCGTCTGCGAGGAGCCACACTGGCCAGGGCTGTTCTTGGCATTCTCACTGAACTTCGCTACGCAAGGTAGCTCCTGCTTTCACTTGCATTAGCTTTTGTATAAAATTGCCTGTCGTCCAGGTGCTAACAGATGTTGGTCTGCTAGGTCATCATCTCAGTCCCCAAGGGTGTTGAGGTGGCTCCTAATCGCTCTCTTCTTACGGGACTTCCGCGCTCCAGGACTGCCTAGGGCAGCATTATGTGCCTTTTTTCATGCCTCACACTCTTATCTGTATCTGAAGTCATGATTTTCACGTCCTCTCCCCATCTCCCACCTCCTGTGTGCTGGCTAAATTCACCAGAGTCCCTCAGGCATGAAACTGTGGGATAGGACTCTTAACCACCTCTTCAGCCCCATCATTCTGTGAGGTCGGAGCATGCTCTCTCTACCATCCTGTCCTTTGCCTTCTTACTGCCCTTCCACAGGTCCTTCACCTGTTTCCCTTTTTAAATTTTATGTTACAGAGAGAAACATTGATTTGTTGTTCCACTTATGTATGTATGTATTCATTGGTTGATTCTTTTAAAAAAAAAAACAATTTTTTAAATTTCATTTTAGAGAGTAGGGAAGGGAGGGAGAAAAAGGGAGAGAAACATTGATGTAAGAGAGAAACATCCATCACTTGCCTCTGAAGGACCAAACTTGCAAGCTAGGCACCCTCGCTGACCAGAAATCAAACCTGCAGCCTTTCACTCTGCAGCGCAATAACCAACTAAGTCACCGCTTCTTGGTTGGTTCTTGTATGTGCCCTGACGGGGGTTGGAATCAGTACCCTTGGCCTATCCAGACAATACTCCAACCAACTGAGCTACCCAGTCAGGGCTCTGTACTTCATTTAGTTTTCTTCTCAGACTGGATAATTTCAAAGGACAGGTCTTCAAGTTTGCTGATCTTTCCTTTTACTTCTCAAATCTGCTGTTGAACCCCTCTAGTGAATTCTTCTTTTCAGATCAGGTACTTTTCAGTCCAGAATTTCTGGTTGGTTCCTTTCTCTTACTCTTTTCATTGGTAGTCTCATTTTGTTCATCCATTATTTTCCTGATTTTTCTGTAACTCTTTGCTCACATACCTTCCAAAGTTTAGTAGAATAAATGCCTCAGAAAGCAAATTAGCTAGAAACATTGCACAGAACAGAGAACTTTCCTGTATGAAAACCCTAAAGAGTTATCTGAGAGGTACTAGTGATGGCAAATTTTAAATATTTTTTAAAGAATAAAAACAGTTCACTATATACAACAATAGACTTTTTAAAATCTCACTACATATAGATTTAATCTTTACCTGAATAGGAGTAAAAATGCCATTTTAAATTCAAAGAGAAAAATTTACTTGCGTGTATACTTTAGATACAGAGAAAAATATAAATATGAAACAACATATGAGAAATAAACACAGATAATAGAATTTGTATTTGTGCAAAGTTTGGATATATGTTCTGGCTGGTGTGGCTTAGCGGACTAAGTGCCAGCCTGGAGCCCCAAAGGTCACTGGTTCCATTCCCAGTTAGGCTACATGCCTGGATTACAGGCCGGGTCCCTGGTTGGAGGTATTCGAGAGGCAACCAGCTGATGTTCCTCTTGCACATCGATGTTTCTCTCACTCTCTTTCTCCCTCCATCACTCTCTCTCTGAAAATAAAATCTTTAAAAATTTTTTGGATGTTGGCATCTTCAAAGAGGGATAATGAGCTATAAATACCTAGTTAAAATATCCAAGCTGCCCTGGCTGGTAGCACAGTGGATAAGGCGCCGGCCTGCGAACCCAAATATCGCAGGTTCGATTCCCCAGCCAGGGCACATAACAAGGTTACAAACCAGGTCTCCAGTCAGGTCTGTGGCTGGAGGCAGGTGAAAAGCAGCCATACATTGATGTCTGTCTCCCTCTCTGCCTCTCTCCCTTCCCCTCTTTCTAAAAATAATGAAATAAAATCTTTAAAAAATAAAAATAAAATAAAATAAATAAAATATCCAAGCTTATGCAATTTTGAAAGTTTTAAGTTAATAGGTATCTAGTGTAAAAGAATATAACCAGACTCCATCCAGACCACCCTTGTAGTATAAGATCTGTTGCATAAAACTACCATTCTATCTTATAGTTTATTTAAAAACTGGTAAGAACACTTCATGAAGGCTTATAAGGTTGCTTTTTTTTTTTCTTTAAAGAGGAACAAATACAGCATACAGAGTGATAATACAAAAAGGGAAATAATTTATATGGCTATTCCATTTCAGGAAACTTGTAAAATGAACAGAAAACTGCAGTAACAGACATAAAATATTTGAAAAAGATGATATCTACAGCTGTATCTTTAAATTCTCTTCTAAGGAAAACATCTCATGGATTTTATTAGAGTTTGTCAAACCCTGATACTTTTCTCTTTGGGATTTGGCTGTTTTAATTCTGCATTCACTAAAATCAAATGTGTTTTTCTGCTTTCTATATGAAGTATATTTGTAAACTATCCAGCGACAACAGTAAAAAACAAACTGCCAATGTGAATATATGCATATTAATGGTAACATGTGAAATGGTTTCTAAACAAGTAGACTGAACTGTAATGTAGTTTTGCAGTTTTGGATATAACTTGTATTTAGAGGAACCTGCTACAACAGAAAATTTTCTAAGGATAGCAAACTGTTTTAAAACAAGATGGCATTGGTCTCTCTAGAATTAAGTCCAATCTAAACCTACACAAACATTTTTCAAATGTCAGTGTATTTCCTTTAAGCTTTTCAACGTAGTGGCACAGCTTCAGAGCTATTCTAGCTTATGTCCCATGTACTTCATCATCACATCACTCTTGAGTAGTAGCCGAGCTTTCCCATCAATGTCATTTTTCTTGAAGAGGTTCATCAGTGTTGTTGAGTATCTGAGTTTCAGAAACAGGATCACTTCGTCTGTGGACTAAGTTGAAGCGTCATCAGAGAAATTTTGTTTTAATATATACCCTGATCAGTTTCAACTGATGAACTTGTAGTGAAACCAGTTGGGATGCAGAGAGATGAGGCAGTATGACTGAGGCTCTTATTTTTCAGCAAAGTTGAGTAAGCCATCATCTCAGAATTGTGTGCTGCACTGGCTCTGCCTTGGCCCAGCATGGCTACAGGCACTTGTGTGGAATCTTGGGCAGCTGAGAAGATGCCACTAGTGCTGAAAGCTCCTCAATTGGAAAAGCATGGCATGGAAGAGCCGTGCTCTGGATCATCAGGTGTGTAACAGGACTTATATCAGGAGTGTGAAGATGGAAGCAATCATCGCACTCTGGTTGAGATGCAGCTCCTGCTCTTGGCAGAGTGACTCCTGACCTTTTCCTGGAAATCCTCTTACTGGTAAGATACCTCTACAGGGTTGCTCTGGTAATCATCTTCTGGCCTTTCTACTGGTGGCTGTCACTTTCAGGGTAAGAGAATGAAAATGGAGGGAGGGTCCTTCTTCATTTTCTGCAGTTTGTTCTTTCTAAAAATAAGGTAACTTTATGCATATCCAAGTGGATGATTTTGCCACATTGATTTCACATGAAAATGGTAAATTTTTGAAACCTTTCCATTAATGACACCAAACTTCTTATCCAGGTTTTAAATTGAATCATGGAGGAGTTAGCAATGACTCAGGACACCCAGAATTATTTTTTGTTGCGCTTCATCATAGGATGTGTCAGAATAGAATACTCTGCACGTTGATTCCACTGGACCAACTAGACATCTTTGCACAACAGGAGCAATTTCACTTCCTCTGACTTGGGACTAATTATTTTTAAATTCACTGGAGGGTTTATTTGTGAAACTTCTCAGTCACATAGGACTGGTAAACCTTCTACTCCTTTTCTGGTGACAGATTTTGCCATACTGGCCTCCAGAGGATGCAGGAACTGACTATCTGAGGTTTGTTTTCCCTTGGGGCAGTGATGAAGAAGTGTATTCCTTGTTATTGTGAAGTCACTGCTTCCCTGGGGAAGCTGATGCTGGATGCTGAGAGGGTCAAATGCAAGGCAAGCATCTGTGCTGGTTCTCAGAGATCTATAAGACTGATAAAAATATCTAAGCCCTAATTTTGGAGGACAAAGTTTCCATTGCCTGCAATGACATCAGCAGCTTCTTCAGGAATGCAGGCTGCTATCCATACAGCTGTAACATATCTAAGAAACGGGGGATGATGTCTGGTTTGCACATGCTGCTTGCTTGTAAAAGAGTAGCAGCTTCTCCCTTCAATCTTATGAGGACTTCTCTGATTGTTAAAAGTTTCTGGTCATGTTTCAGAGTGCCAAAATACTTGATTTCAATCACCTCCCTGTCAGTGGTTGCTTGATGATGGGACCAATACCTATAGTTTTCTACTTTGCCATTTTGAGTAATATTTCTCTGAGTCATGTTTTAAATATATATATAATCTGACAATGGCTGTATATTAATTGGCCTGTACAGACCAATTAATGGTTGCCTTAGATACTATATTATATATACTTTTACCAGTTCAAGTGGAATATAGGAACTTGACCACCTTTATGATACTGTTTTTTTCCTTCCTTTATGATACTGTTGTCTTAAATAATATCTCTGTATGCATTGAGAACCACATGAGACAATGTTAAAATTTTGCTTTCATCCATCAGACATAACTTTAAAAATTCAAGAGATTATCTGAGCCCAAATATGTACGAAAAATACTGCCTTTTCTTCATTCCTGATATCTCAGTTTCTGTAATTTTCTTTGCATTTGAGAACTTTCTTTTCTTAGAGCAGCTTTGCTAGTGGCAAATCACTTCATTTTCCATTTCATAATGTCTTTACTTCACCTTCTTTCCTGAAAGGTGTTTTTCACTGGATAACAAATTATAGGTTGTTAATTCTTTTCTTTCAGCACTTTAAAAATGTTTTGCCACTTCCTTATCTATAATTTCTTTCCTTTTTAAACTTTAAGAACCTTTGGTGTGATATTAAAAAGCAATACAGCCATCTGGAGTGACAGACAATAGAAAGGGAAGGAGTAGGGAAGACCCATGCACCACACCCCAGGTTTCCCAGAGGATGGAGGCTGGAGACAGACCAAGGAGGGGCCTAATTGGTGGGTGAGGGAAGAAAGGCCACCCACCAAAATGAACAGACAACAAATTATTTATATAGGAAACCTCTGGCTGACCTGAAGATCTAGAGGAGATAAAAAGCCCTCTCCCCCCCCCCCCCCCAACAACATGCTAGGGCCCTGGCTGGTGGCACAGTAGATAAGGCACTGGCCTGTGAACCCAAAAATTGCTTTTTAGATTCCCAGCCAGGGCACATAACCAGGTTGCAAGCCAGGTCTCCAGCCAGGTCCGTAGCTGGAGGCAGATGAAAGGCAACCATACATATACATTGATGTCGCTCTCCCTCTCTGCCTCTCTCCCTTTCCCTCTCTCTCTCTTTAAAAAAAAAAAAAGTGCTGGAGGCTAGGTGTGTGTTGAGGAGACAGAAGAGATGAGGAGGGAAGGGTGCCCCCCCCCACTGGAATCTGTTATGAGGGCTGAAAGTATCTCTGGTGCAGCTCCTGGACTCTGGGGTTCTAGGGTGAGATGGGGCTGGAATAGGTTGAGGCAAGACTGTACCCCATCAGGGTCATCATCCTCAAAGTAGCCCTACCGGAGTACCTTGATGTGGTGCTTGTAGATTTTCAGAATTGGGCCTGGGCCAATGCTGATGGACAGGCCAGTTAGCACAGATGTTCATTGTATAAGCAGAAGAGACTTGCATTAATTTCCTGTTCTTAGAAAGCTGTTGCCTGCTCAGGAAAGCCAGTCTCTCTGAAATATTCCACCACATCAATCACTGTCCATTCTACAAGGTCACCTGGCTTCATTTGCACCTAGAAGGACAGCCAAAGGTGGCTCCCATTAGCCCCAGGCAGGGCTGGTTTTACTGGGAGCAAAGGCACAGGGGAATGGGAACCTGGCCCAATGGCAGTAGAAACTGATCCCCCTTCCTTATTGATAGTTGCTGTGGAAAACACCTGACAGGTGCCTGGCGCTGGCCCCCACCCTTCATCTTGGCTCTGGTAAAGTCCACAGGGTATCCATTCCTTGACCCTCTCCTTGGCACTCTTGAGAATCCTGCTCACCATTAAGCTGGTGGTGCTGGGAACCTGCAGGACAATCACTTTAAGGTACCTTGGAGCCTTCAGACACATTGTCTTCAACCCTCATCATCATCTTCATCTTTCTTCTCAAGCAGTTGCTCTTCTGATAAGAAATCTATAACCATTTGGATTGTTATTCCCCTATAGGTAATATTTTGATTCCTCTCTAGCTGCTTTCAAGATAATTTTATCTTTAATTTTTGGACATTTGATTATGATGTATTTGGGTGGTGATTTATTTGGATTATCTTTTTAGCATTTGCTCAGATTCTTGAATTGGTAGGTTTATGTCTTTTGTCAAATTTGGGAAGTGTTAAGCCATTATTATTTCAAATATTTATGGTGTACTGCATTGTTTCTGCTATCCTTCTGGGACTCTAGTCATATAAGTGTTAGATCTTTTGTTACTGTCCCAGAGGCATTTGTTCAACTTTTACTGTTTTGTTTCTTTTGTTCAGACTGGATAATTTCTACTGATACATCTTCGAGTTCAATGATTCTTTCATCTGTTAAATCTCCATTCTGCTTTCAAACCCATTCACTGAGATTTTTACTTGTAATTTTTAGCTCTGAAATTTCCATTCAGGTCTTTATATCTTCTTTGCCTTTGATGAGACTTTGTTTTTCAGTTTGTTACCAAAATGTTCATAATTACTCATTTTTATGATAGCGTCTCTAAAATCCTTGTTCAACAATTCCCACATATTTGTCACCTCAGTGTTGGCATCTGTTGTATTTTCTCATATGAGTTGTTTTTCATGCTTCTTAGTATGAGAGGTGATTTTTAAAAAAGATTTTATTATTTTTAGAGAGAGGGGAAGAGAGAGAGACTGAGAGGGAGAGAGACATCAATATATGGTTGCCTTTCACCTGCCTACATTTTTTCCCTGTTCCATTGAAGTTGGAGTAAATACATTCTATCATATTCTTCTTGCTAATTAGATTTAAAACTCCTGTTCAGAATATATCTGAATGTTGGAGAAAAGAAGGCAAGCTGGCTAGGGACTTGAGGAATAACTCAGTGGTGAATTCCCTGCGTGGTCTATTTGTTTTGCTTCCTATGTAGTCTGGCTTGGATGTTATAGCAATATGCAACCAGAAAATGCTAATGAATACCCCCTTAAAGAAAAAAGCCCCAATAAAAGCCCATTCTCTCTAGCCAAATGACCAGGAAGTATGTACTTCAACAGGATGGTTCACTTTTGACTATAGCTGTCCTACTCTAGTCAAGCACTACAAGAAAACATCATACCTATACCTTTTTCCCTTCCCACCAAGTACTGCAGAGATTGTGGGACAAAGCCGATGACTATCTCCACCTTATACCAACAAAGCAAGGGTGGTACTTCTTTCCTTCTCACCAGGCACTGAAGAGACCACTGGAAGGAGTTCTGTTGACTATTCACAACTTGCACTAATTGAATAATTAAAAGATGGTACCTTATCCCCTCTAACATTGAGTGGGGAGACAGAAAAAGAGATTGTGCCTCCCCAAGCAACCCATGTATGTAACTAACTGGTATCGACACAGCAAAACTCTGAGAACTGAACTACAATGTGGAATACTGAGGTTTCCAATTGGCCTCTGGGTAGCACACAGTAGAATAGGTCAGAATAGCTTTGCAAAGGCTTTGGAAACTAAATTGATCTTCAAACCAGAGTCCACAAAATTGGACCTGAATATGTATTCTATGTATATATCAGCATATTGACCTCTTGCTAAAATAGATTTACAAAGGAACTAGAGCCTGATAATATTCAAAATGTCCAGGATTCAAAAAATAATCCCCTCTACCTGGCTGGTGGCACAGTGGATAAGGCACCGGCCTGCAAACCTAAAGGTCGCAGGTTCAATTCCCAGCCAGGGAATTGATGAGACACATAATATGGCTGCAAGCCAGGTCTCCAGCTAGGTCCGTAGCTTGAGGCAGGTGAAAAAGGCAACCATACGTTGTTGATGTCTCTCTCCCTCTCTGCCTCTCTGTCTTCCATTCTCTCTTAAAAATAAGAAAAATATTTTTTTAAAAAATAGCATAGGAAATGGAGAATCCAGAGAACTTACATGCATGACTCATAGACATGAACTAAAATGGGGGGATTGTTGGAGGGAAGGGGGATACCAGGTAGGGACAAAAGAAGAAGTTTTGGGACAACAGCATAATCAATAAAAATAAAGAGAAATCAGCTGACAATCTTTTGGAAACCCCTTTTTAGGTAACATTCTACTTTTCTCTTGATATGTCTTGGCTTGTTTGGAACTCTTTGTGCTTTCTGGACTTGTATGTCTATTTCCATCTGCCAGTTAGAAAAGATTTCCTTCATTACTTTTTCAGCTAAGTTTTCAATTTCTTGGTCTTCCTCTTCTCTTTCTGGCACCTCTATGATTCGGATGTTGGTACATTTAAAGTTATCCCAGAGGTTCCTAAGCCTCTCCTCATTTTTTCAATTCTAGTTTCTTCATTCTGTACTGGTTGACTGTTTATTTCTTCCTTACGTTCCAAATTGTTGCTTTGAATGCCACTTTCCATCCCTTCACTATTGATTTTGTGTGGGTTTTTCTTCATTTTACTTCGTGTAGCCTTCATTTCTTCCCCATATACATTTACCCCACTCATTTATTTCTGTGAGCATTGCCACCAGTGTTTTGAACTCTGCCTGTGTTAGTTTGGCTGTCTCCTCCTCGTTTAATTCTCCCTCTGGAGCCTTGATTTGCTCCCTCTTTTGGGTCATACTTCTCTGTCTCTTCAACTTGACACCCTACGGCGTTTGCCTATATGCATTAGGTAGAGGTGTCACACCTGTTAACATTGTAAGGGGCAGAGTCTTAGGTGCTCCTCAGTGCTGGCAACCTGTTTCACTGCTTTGTGCTACTATGTGGGGGAGGGATCAGAGAGGAAACAATGTCAATTGTTCAGCTTTTGCCCCTTTTCCAGTCATTTCACCCACTTCCTGTGTGCAAGTGCCCCTCTTTGCTATTGCCCTGGTTGTGGTTCCCAGAGTGGGTGGGTTTGCCTACTTCTAGGTCTAGGGGGGCTAAATGGACTCTCATGAGAGACCTGCAGTTTCTTCCGTAACCCCAACTGCCATTGGTTTTCACAGCCGAAAGCAATGAGGCTTTATTTTCCTGGCGCTGGAATCATTTGCTGCATGGTCTGGCCTGGGACCAGGATCACTCACCAGGTGTTTTTCCTGGCTTTTATGATGTGTGACTGCTCCTTCCACCAGGTGGCTGCAGCCACCAGACCTTGTCCTCTCACCCCAGCTCCCTGGCTCTGCCCTTCTAACCTGTCTGAATGAGTATTACTTCTTTATATCTTTGTTGGACTACCATGCAGTTGATTTTCTGGTAGTTTTTTGTTTTGAGGTAGAGGTAATCTTGGTTAGGTTGTGCAAGGGGGTGAAGCATAACTACCTATGCCTCCATCCTAGTTGGAAGTCTGTACTTTTTTTTTTTTTCTTTTGCTCTTAAATTTAGAAACAAGATTGTATTTAAGATGTAAAATCCAGTTCCTAAAGTATCAACTTCTCCAGAAATCTGTGGCTACACAATATTGCGTTGCTTTTATTATATTATAAAGTACATTAGACTGAAATACAAAAACCATAAGACAATCCACTATTCCTTCAACAATTTGAGCAAAGGTAGAATGCCTAAAGAACAACATAGATGGACTTGCTCAGGATAGAATATTTTACTTCAAGCATCATTGTTAAAGGAGCATGAATGCATGGGTTTTCAGGTATATAGATAAAGTTGAACTTAAAGATTTGTTAAAAAGAAAGATTTTAATTTTTTAGAGAGCGGGGAAGGGAGAGAGATGGGGAGGGAAACATGGATGCGCAAGTCACCTCTTGTACTGTTAGGTCCCAGCTCTTTGGCATTCTGCCAACTGCGCCATTTGTCAGGGCATGACACCTCACTATCTTGGTTGTGGTGCCAGTTGTCAGGTCCCATGGCCTCTGGTGCAGAACCAGCAAGTGCTGATGGTGGGGAGGCCTCTGGCCCTGTGGCAAAGCTGAACTTATACAGAGCCTTTAGGAGGATTTGCATACTTTATTGCAAACAGCAGGCTAATGACCACATGGCTGGTCAGCTTTGCATGTCGGTGTACTCACTCAGTTGGTCCACTTCTTTCACAGCTGCACTTAGGTTAACGACTGCGGAGAGTGTGTGCGCCTCTGCACCTACTCTCCTGTTTCTGCGTGGCTGGACGGCTAGAGAGTGTCAGCTAGAACATGCACAGTTTCTCTGCTCTCCCTGAACAGTGGTGCACACCTAGCTTACAGCAAGGGCAATCTTATATACACATCGGAACAAAGAGGCTACATACCCCAAGGTGACATCAGTTGCTAAGTTGGTTACCCTTGGAGCTCAGCATTCTGGGGCTCTGGATAAGGTTAAGTCCAAAGCTATCTCCCTGGTGGACCCAGCAGAAGGTCCAGCCATGGATAGGCTGAGAAATTGCTCTGGTCTGACACTCCACCCTCAATGGGTGAGGCCCTGTTTGGTGGATTTGCTACAGGCTAGTTCCCTGAAGCCACAAGGTTAGGCCACGGTCTATGGCCCAACTATCTCTGCATATGGTCACAGGTCCTACTTCCTTGGTAAGGACCATCCAAACTGCATGAAATTCAACCCATTGGCTGATCTGACCCAAACCCATTTCGAACCAGGTGACATCTGCTTCTGGTTGGAAGGCCACGGCCATTCATGTAGGGCAATTCCCCCAACTGGAGTCATCTGTATATCAGGCATCCCTGGGAATAGGACCTTTCCATCCTGATAAGGACATGGGTCTGTAGGGTCTGGCATAGAAGATGGTCTCTTCATTTGCTCTTTATGCTCCTAACTTGGCCACTGTTGAAGCTTGAGTCACCCCTGGCTTGGGGGCACTTAACCAGGATTGCCATCCTGCCATTTAGAGGGCAGTGCAAATGTTCACTCGCTATCCTCCTGTCAAGGCTTCACAAGCCTGCTGTGCATCATATGTAGCTGCCAATTGCTCCTCTATAGGAGAGTGGTGAGTCTCTGCTCCCTTCCGCAATTGGGACCAAAACTCTATGGGTACTCTCCACTTCCCAGGGGTTTGCCACAGTTCCTCTCTATCCCTTCTTTATCAACTGACATCTCTAGTTGAAATGGCACAGAAGGGTCTATGATTCGCAAGGCTTACACTTGGGCCACAACCTGTTTGGCCTCCATGAATGCCTAATCCTGGGTCTCCTGCCAATAATAGACTGAACCCTTAGATGGGGTATGAATACTCTCCAATACCCCAGCAGGCCAAGTGCAGCAATTTGGCTGCGTCCTCTAAATTTGAAAGAGAATCAGAGGTTAGCATAACATCATCAATACAATGAGACATGTACAGAAGGCTTACGTATCTATGTTACCAAGCCCTGTGGCACTAGCCTATGGCATATGGGGGACTACTCAGGCAACCAACCCTATGATAAGACCAACAAGGTCCATAGTCTGCCTTCCCATATGAAGGCAAATTGTTCCTGGCTTTTGGCTGAGGTCCCAAAGCTTTTTTTTTTTTTTTTTTTTTTTTTTTTTAAGATTTGATTGTTTTTAGAGAGAGGGGTAGGAAGAGAGGGAGAAAGGCAATGTGTGGTTGCCTTTCACCTGCCCCCAGCCATGGACCTGGCTGGGGACCTGGCTTGCAACCTGGTTATGTGCCCTGACTGGAAATTGAACCAGCCACCCTTGTGTTTGCAGGCCAGTGGTAAGCCAGGGCCCCAAAACTTTTGACATTACTTCTTTTGCCCCACCAGGCAGGTCCTCAGTGCTGGGCCGGCCCACCTCTCCTCAAACAAGCTCACTCAGAGTCTGAGGGGCAGGGGACAGTCTCCCGGAGTCACATCACAGTTCTGTCTCTGGGATTGCTGCTGGGAACTCCTCCTTTGTAGAGGGGAGAGGCAGGGGGTGGAAACCACCCCAACCCCTGGTGCTCCCACTGTGGGAGAGGCTGCTGCCACCATCTCCCAAGCTGTTGTGATGACTGCCTCCACAGGGCCTGGAGCTGGAGCCACACCACCTGCACGTGCCAGGGGCTGTGGAGACGGAGGGGTACTCTGGCAGGGAGCAAAGCTACAGTCCTCATCAGGGTCTGGAGTGCTACTCCCAGGTATGGCAGATCACGAGGCTGACTCACGTGCCCCTCCACCCCCGGCCCCGAGCTTCATCAGGTGCTTGTAATCCTAGCCTGCACCACCTTCAACAGCTGCTTATGTTGGCCCCCGCCTCCTCCGGATTTCCCCATTCCGATCCCTTGGTCAGAATGTCAGTCAGAAGACAAGGCAGAATCCATAGCAGCCAGAGGTTGCTTGACCAATCCCCTTAGCCACAAATGGGCTTCTTTGCCGTTTTTCTTACCTGGCCCTTTCCCCAACCTGTTGGTGCACTTGGGCCATAACCCGTTTGGGTTGTGCACTTGCTCCACCAAATCCCATAGTTGCTCAGGCAGGTATCTATGGGGTACAAGTAGCCAGCTGCCTGACTGGCGGGGGTCTGGTTGTCCCCGACCCCACCCCTGGAGCCATGGGGGTGTCATGCTTCATCTGTTTCATTAACAGGCAAGCATACTTCGATAGAGGAATACTTGGGCGTAGCATTAGGGACATCCCCTCCTCCACCTTAGGGTGCTCTTTTATCTCCATCTCTGGAAAGGCTTCTTCCAGGGTCTGCAGGAAGAAGTCTTCCTCTGCCTGCTTCAACTGTTGCACATGCAACTCGGCCACCATGGTTGGAAACAACCATGCCACTTGGGAAGCTATCTCCCACTGGTTGCAGGATACTTGAGAAGCTGCATCCCACTCATCATAGGAAATTTCCTCCTCCGTGGCCTGCAGTGCAGCTACTGAGAACGTTCTTGTCACAAGTCCCACCAGGGAAGAGGGTTCACTCACTTGGCCATGCAACCGACCATGCCACCCCCAACTGGGGACCTGGGGGGCAACCCATGTATGCACCCTGACTGGGAACTGAATTGGCAACCTTTTGGTTCACAGACTGGCACTCAACCTACTGAGCCACACCAGCCAGGGCTATTGTCGACATTTTCTTGGAATTTCTTGCAGCTTTCATACTTTTTAAAATGGCATCTACATTTTTCTTAGTAGGGAGTTGAAACAGGTAGTTCTGCCTGGTAACTAAGTCCAAGTCTTCAACAAACCATGGTTTTAATTCTATAAGAATCTTTACTTTTAACTTACGTTCTATTCTTAAATACCTCCTTGCTTTCAACAGTGAGGTCAGCCTGGGCCCTTTTCTTTCAAGGTGGCTGAGGGGTTTCACTGGTACTGCCACATCTCTGTGTCCAGGAGTCTTCTGTTCTTTCATGTCTTCCTCACAGATTCTGAAGGGAAATTCTCTGCAAAGTGATCCCCTATCTGCCTGGAGGGCTGGATGCAGATTCTTATGCTGTGGCCTAGTTGTCTTCTTTCCTGACAAGGATCCCTTCTCATCTTACTTCTCTGCATATTGCTTCTAGTTGGTTTCTTGAAGTTGTATTCTTCTGCAAATTATTGTTCATGAGTTTGAGAACCCTGGTTTCTGGAACTTGTTCAACC
Source organism: Noctilio leporinus (assembly GCA_004026585.1). Classification (NCBI taxonomy): domain Eukaryota; kingdom Metazoa; phylum Chordata; class Mammalia; order Chiroptera; family Noctilionidae; genus Noctilio; species Noctilio leporinus. The sequence continues at coordinate 125,511 of PVIW01003914.1, forward strand.
CTGTTTTTTATTTCAACCAACATTCCTCTTTCTTCTTGCTCTCCAAGAGCTAGTGTTTTCCCAAATGGAATCTTATAGATCTTTTAGGATGGTTTGGAAGAATAGGTGGGGAAAGCAACTCAAGATTCTGTAATCAGGATTGGATCTTTTGATCCTTATTATACAGCAAACTTAGCTTTTCTGATAATGGTCTTCTTGCCCTCATCTTCGAGCACAGTGCCCTGAATCAGTCGTTCAGTTAATTTTCCATTGGATCTGACTCTTGGGATACTAGCTCAAGACATTCAATCCCAAGTATAAAATGAGACAAAAACCCACTCACTCACTGATCTGAATTAAGGACAAGGGGAAAGAGTACAGGGTAGCAGATGCCTAAGTAGCAGCAACCTGAGTGTTTCACCGTAGACTTGTTGGGTCTCCCCATCTCCATCATGCTGTTGATGTGCCTTGTGCCAACTCTTTTATCCATAGCTGCCTCAGACATATTAGAGGCAGATGGAGTCTGGGCAGTTATTTTCTCTAGTCTTCCATTACTTTATATGGACAAAACTTGGACAGATTAGATTTTATCTCCCATAGTGGAGCCCCAGGTGAATGGTAACTAAACTGTGTAGCATTTCCCCCACATTCATCAATTTGGGGGTGGTCATTGCATGCTGTTGTCTTCTCTAGCCCCTCTCTTCCTAAGACACCACCAACTAGAGACTGCTCCTATTCTCAGGGGGTCCAGCAGAGAGGGTTTGACCCATGGTATCTTCCCTCTTTTTCATCCTCTTGCAGCATGTTTCCTTTGCTCTTTATACTCCCATCACACTGAAACACATCATTCAAACACACCAGCCTATCTCTGGGCTGCACTATTTACACTTGATTCCTCTACCTGAAACTCTTCCCCAGGCCCCTCTTAGCCACTTATCCCCCACCCTTAGCTGAAGACAAGATTTCCTCACAGAGGCCTTGTTGTTATTTACCCACCCTCCACCCTATGCTATCATGACAGCTGGTGGCAGACTGTATGTTCTGAAGATGACCAGAGTAATGTCTCCCATCCCACACGTTCTTTTTACCATATAATTTTAATATTTATTCTATCAAGTGGTGGAGGTTGGTGGTATGTGTCTCTTCTCCTTGAATTTAGATCATGCTATGCACTAGCTATGCACTTCCACCTTTCTGTGAATGCTTGCTCTTAGAACTAAGCTGCTATACTCTGAGGAAGCCCAAACTAACCCACATGGAAAGACATGAAGAAGAAATTATACCTGTTCCATCCCATAGTTTAGCAGAGTTTCCAGCATCAGCTGCTGTATGAGCAAAGATGCCTCTAGATGGTCCCCATCCTCTTTATCAATTGCCCCTAGCCTTCTAGTCTTCCTGAAGCAGAAACAAGCCAGTCCACCAAAATCACAGAATCCCTGAGAGTAATATTTTATGCCACTACACTTGTTTTTTTATGCTATTAGTAACAGAAAGTCTTTGCTACCACAGTACTTTCAGCACATTTATATATGTTTAATGTCTAACTTCCCCAAGGAACTATCACAAATGACTGACAAACATGAACAACATGGTGAGGATAGATTGGGGGGCAGTGGAGAGCAATGGGGAAAAAATTGGGACAACTGTAAAGAACAACAATAAAAAAGAAATTTTAAAAAGTGCCTGGAGCCCTGGCTGGTGGCACAGTGGATAAGGTACCAGCCTGTGAACCCAAAGGTCACTGGGTTGGATTCCCAACCAGGGCAATATAACTAGGTTGCAAGCCAGGTCTCCAGCCAGGTCTGTAGCTAGAGGCAGGTAAAGGGCGTAAAGGGCAACCATGCATTGATGTTTCTCCTTCTTTTCCTCTTTCCCATCCACTCTCTCTGAAAAATAATAAATAAAATATATTTTTTAAAAAGCCTGACTTCTCTGGTAAACTGTGCTTCTTGAAGGCTAGCACTGTGTCTGTAGTGCTCATTGCTGCATCCTGGGTGGCACAAAGTAGGTAGTGAGTGCACAATAAATAGTGAACTAATAAATAGAATATGTTTCTTCTCTTTTAATGTGGTAGACATCAAACTTGGTATCTGTGTGTAAGCAAGCACACACTTGTTTCTGCTTTCATGGTTGCCTCTGGCCTGCAGTTCTGTGCTTCCCAGGTTGGCCTGTCCCTCCCCACGAACCTCCTCTCCCTCCTCACCCTGATATATTGGTTAGAAAGGCACCTGCTTGTTCCTCCTACATTTTTTATTTACAGGTGGTGCCTGTAATGTTTTAATCTGCCTTTGCAGGGAAAAGGGTAGAAGAGGTGAAGAAATAAGAAGCTAAGAGTTCTAAGGACAAATCTGACCCATTTTATAATTTTTTGACAATAGTCTTGGATGAAAGAAGGTGAAAGGAACTAGCCAAAGAATATATATGCATAACCCACAGACAAACAAAGAGTGTGGTGATGACCAGAGGGAAGGTGAGGGGCAGAGTCTGGCGAAATGGGAAAAAATGGGGGCATCTGCAGTAGTGTCAAAAAGAAAAACAATCTTGAGAGAATAAATTTGTAGGTAATTTGGTATTTTGTCCTTCGTGACAGTTCTTTCCTGGTAATGTTGGGTTTAAGAGCTATTACTATACTATTATGGGCAAGCTTCAGGCTGCCCTCTAGTGGGAAGTAGCACAATAGTCTTACTACATTACACCCTGAGGCAACCTGGATCCCAGGACAAAGAAAATTTGAATGTTGGGCCCTGGCTCTGTATTCTTGACTATATCCTGGCATTTACTAGGAGCTCAATTAATAATCATTAAACAAAAAGCCAACATGTACTGTTTATGAGTACTTAGCACATTTCTTGAAAGCCTACTATATTTAAAACATTAAGCTAAACATTGTAGATGATATTAATCAGGGGCAGGCAGAAAATATTTTAGGCTTAGAGGCCTCACAGCTACTGACTCTGCTGTTGTGGTAGGAAAGCATCCACAGACCATACATAATCTAATATGTGTGTGTGTTCAACCAAACTTCATATACAGAAACAAGCAGCCTACTTGCAGGGCGTAACTTGCTCCATTTCTTTATAAAAATTTTTATTATGAAGTATTCCAAGCCTCAGAAATGTACAGAGAATTCTATAATGAACACCTTATGTGTCTATCATGCAGTTTTGCCAAATGTTTATATTTTGCTGTGTTTTAGATCTTTCGATGTATTAATACATTATAGATACAATTAAAATCCCTTTGTGTACCCCACCTAGATACCATTTCCTCTCTTCTTCTTCCTCTCCAGAAGTTAACACAGTGTTGAAGTTGGTGTTTTCCCCTGCATATATTTATACTCAATACATATGTAGGTATCCATTTTAAGTATATTATTGTATTCTTTAATGTTACATATATTACACCACTTTCTTTTTTCCACTCAACATTGGTTTTGTTGTTGTTAAGAGGATTTTTGTGATTTTATTGTATCATAAAGCATTGAAACATCTGAACAAATCAGTATGTGGGAGGGAGGCAGCTGCTTTCTCCATCACTTTGGTTTACTAGAGCAACTTGTCAATAATAGATTAAAAAAGAAAAAAAAGACAACCTTTTCCATTAAACCTTTCCAAGGTATATGCTGGTACAACACAGACTTCTGTCAGATCTAACTAGGCCAATGTCCAAACATCATACACACTGCACCCACTCCTACTGCAGCCCTGCTTGTTTGTGTACGATATTTGGATCATCTGGAGAAGTTAAAATAGCATTGGGAAAAGGAGGAAGGCAGAACAGCAGAGTGTCTGGCTCTGCTCCAAAAGAGTGTTTGGAGGAAATCAGCCGTGTTGTACAGGGCAAGACTGAACTGGTGCAAACTCCAACATTATTGATGTTCTTTAACAGGAACATCTGATGGAACCCCATGATGGGGTCTTCACCAGCCTTACACTGGTCATAACCATGCTGATGATGCAGCAGTCTGCCTTGAGTTGATGGTCCTATGCCATGATGCTGTGCTGGATTTTCTGGAATGGAAGGATAGATAACTCCACAATCGCAGCTTTCCCCTGTAATTTCTAACTTTCCCACGTAAGGCATGACTCATCAATGTAAACTGCATCTAGTTGGTTCTGTCATTATCAAATAACTGGTAGTAATGTTGAAACTGGATTCAATCTGCCCCCTAATTGGTTTGTCTCATATTCTGGAGCATTGCCTGGCCTTGTTGAGACCCAAGGATCTGGCATGATGGCTGCAGCAGTGGCAGCAGTCTAGCGCAATCTGCCTCCACTTAACATTGGTTTTGACATTTATATATACTGCTGTGTGTACAACATTGAATTTTTGTAACAGTGCTTTTGGGTACTAAGAAATCTGCATATTCTAATGTTGCAAAGAATATCGCCTATGGTTCCTTCTAGAAATTTTATAGTTTTAACTTTTATCTAGTGCTCTGACCCATTTTGAAATAATTTTTGTGTGTAGTGTGAGGTAGTAGTTGAGATTCATTTTGTTTCATATAGATAGCTAGAGTGAACATTTTATAGTATGTCCATAAATTCTTTGACACTTCCCTCTTTGTTCAAAAGATAGAGCCTATCAGTGGATAAGGTGCCAGCCTGCGAACCCTAGGGGTTGCTGGTTTGATTCCCAGGCAGGGCACATAACCAGGTTGCAGGCCAGGTCTCTAGCCAGCTGGAGGCAAGGGAAAGGCAACCATACACTGGTGTCCCTCTGCCTCTCTTCCTTCCCCTCTCTCTAAAAAAAAAAGAGCCTAATTCCTCTTCTCTTAGGTTCGGGTTGTATTTAATGACTTGATTTCAATGAATAGAATGTGAAGAAATGATGATATTATGACCCAAGATTAAGGCATAAAAGGCACTGTGCTTCTCCCTTGCTTCCTCTTTCTTGGACCACCCTGTGGGAGGCCAGCTGCTGTGTGGTGAGGACACATTTAAGTAGACATAAGAAGAAATCCACATGGTGAAAACTGAGGCCTCTTCTGAATAACCATGTGAGTGAACTATCTTGGAAGTAGATCCTACAGCTTTAGTTGAGCCTCCATCAGTGACTGGAGCCCTCACTGATGCCTTGACTGCCACCTCATGAAAATTCTGGGCCAGAACTACCCATCTAAGCCACTCCCAAGTTTCTCACAGAAACTGTAAGATAAGAAATTTGTGTTGATATAAGCCACTAAATTGTGGGGTAAGTGTTACGCAGTAATAGCTATATCTAGCATTGCAGTATCTTCCCCACAGTATTACAGTGATGTCAATATAGAACATCAGCTTACCACATATATGTCTTTTTCTGAACTTTCTATTGTTTGACTGACTGTATGCCTTTGTTTATCCCAACAACATACTGTCTTGATTACAATAACTTTTACTGACATCTTGAAGGTTAGTAGTCTAAGTCCTCCACTTTTGCTATTGTTATCATTTCTTTTGTCAAAATTGCTTTGGCTATTTTGGGTTCTTTGCATAACCATGTAAATTTTAAACTAGCTTGTTAATTTCTATTTTAAAAAACTGGGATATTTCATTAGAATTGCACTAAACTTATATAGATCAATATGAGGATAATAGCTACCTTAAATATTAAATGTTTCAATCCATGAGACGTATGAGGCCTGTCCCAAAAGTATCAAGCCAATGTCAATGTAATTAAAAGTTTGCATGGCTGATATTTTCAGGAGAGACCTCATTTGTCTCTCCATTTAGTTAGATCTTCTTTAATTTCAGTCAAAAATGTTTTTTGCAGATTTAGTGTAATGTTTTAATGTAGAAGTCTTGCATATATTTTGTTAAATTTATCTCTGTTATGTTTTTATGCTATTGTAATTGTTACTGTACTTTTAACTATAAAGTCTTAATTGTTGCTAACACAGAGAAATGCGATTTTGTATATTGGCCATGTTTTTCCTGTAATCTTGCTAAATTCACTCATTAGTTCAGTAGGACTTCTTTGTTTTTATAGATTGCTTGAGATTTTCTGTGAACACAGTTGTCATCTGCAAATAAAGAACATTTTATGCCTTCTTTTACAATTTATAAGTCAGTTCATATGTCTGGTAATGTTGAATAGACTCCATGAGAGTGGACATCTTTACCAGTCTTTCCTCATCAAGTGTAACGTTAGCTATAGGCTTCTAACTTGTCCTTTATTAGGTTAAAGAATTTCCTTATACTAATTGCTGGGAGATTTATTTAATCATGAATGAGTATTGAATTTTGTTAAATGTTTTTTTTTTTTCTTCACTTTACAAAGCCTGTAAGTTGAGGTGTTTAGGTCACTAACTTTTATTTTTATTTATTTTTAAAAGATTTTATTCATTATTTTTAGAGCAAGGGAGCAGGAAGAAGAAAGGGAGAGAAACATCAATGTATGGTTGCCTTTCACCTGCCTCCATCTGGGGACCTGACTGGAGACCTAACTGGTTTGGGCTATATTTGATAACTTGATTTTAATGAATAGAATGTGAAGAAATGATGGTATTATGACCCAAGATTAAGGCACAAAAGGCACTATGCTTCTCCCTTGCTTTCTCTTTCTTGGACCACTCTGTGGGAGGCCAGCTGCTGTGTGGTGAGGACACACTTAAGTAGACATATGAAGAAACCCACATGTTGAAGACCAAGGCCTCTTCTGAATAACCATGTGAGTGAACTATCTTGGAAGCAGATCCTACAGCTTAAGTTGAGCCTCCATCAGTGACTAGAGCCCTCACTGATGCCACCTCATGAAAATTCTGGGCCAGAACTACCCATCTAAGCCACTCTTGGCTGGAGACCTATATATGTGCCCCGACTGGGAATTGAACTAGCGACACTTGGGTTTGCAGGCTGGTGCTCAATCCACTGAGCCACACTAGTCAGGGCCTTAGGTCATTAACTTTTAATGTTATTAACTGACATTTTAGGTTTGCATTTATCATCTTGCTCTTTGTTTCATATTCTTGTCTTTCCCTTTTTTCTGAATTCTTTTGGATTAATTCAGTACTTTATGCTATTCCATTATCTCCTTTGTTGACTAATTAACAATTTTTTAAATTTTGTTATGTTAGTGATTACTTTAAAAATTTATAATACACATACCTTTCAGAGTTTACCTTCAAGTAATAGTAAGCACATCATGTATAGTATAAGAACTTTAAATTACAGGGTGAGGGAAAAGTAGGTTTACAGTTGTAAGTATATAAAACACAGTGTTTATTCTTTTGTATTATTTATTATTTTCTATACAAACAACTGTAAACCTACTTTTGCCCTACCCTGTATACTTTTCGTTTCCTGGCCCTTCTATTATTGATGTTATGTATTTTACTTTTACACATGATATAAGCTCCACAATACATTGTTACTTTTTCCCAACTTTATTGAAATTTAGAACATGATTTGATACTCGGTATGTATATGACATTATTACCACAGTTAATAATTAACACCTCTGATTTCCTCACATAATTATGATTTGTGTGTCTGTGTGTAGTGATATTTAAAATCTACTCTTACATTTCAAGTATATAATACAGTATTGTTAATAATAGTCACATTATGTACATTCAATTCCCAAAACTTACTCATCTTAAAGCTGGAAGTTTATACCCTTTGAATATCTCTCCATTTCCCCCAACCTTTGGCAACTATACCATCTACTCTCTATTTCTATGAGTTTGACTTTTAGATTCCACATTTAAGTGAGAACATACAGTATTTGTTTTTCTGTTTGACTTATTTCACTTTGCATAATTCCTTGAAGGTCCACCCATGTTGTCACAAAAGGCAGGATCTTCTTCTTTTTATGGATGAATAGTATTTCATTGTGTATACATACAACATTTTCTTTATCCATTCATCTCTTGGTAGACACTAAGGTTGTTTCCATGTCTTGGTTATTGTGAATAATGTCGCAATGAACACAAAGATACAGCTCTCTTTTCAAGATAGTGATTTTATTTCCTTCAGACATATACCTACAAGTAAGATTGCTTGATATAGGTAGTTTTTAAAAAAATTTTTGAGGCAACTTCATACTATTTTCTATAGCTGTTGCAACATTTTAGAATCCCATCATCAATGCATAAGGATTCCAGTTTCTCCATTGCCTCACAGACTTTTCTTCTTTTTTTTTTTTAAAGATTGTATTCATTCTAGAGAGGGAGGAAGGGAGAGAAGCAGAGAGAGAGAGAGAGAGACATCAAGTATGGTTGCCCTTCACCTGTCCCCAGCTACAGACCTGGCTGGAGACCTGGCTTGCAACCCGGTTATGTGCCCTGGCTGATGGCACAGTGGATAAAATGCCAGCCTGCGAACCCAAAGGTTGCTGGTTCAATTCTCAGCCACGGCATATAACCAGGTTGCAAGCCAGGTCTCCAGCCAGCTCCATAGTTGGAGGCAGGTGAAAGGCAATCATACATTGAAACTTCTCTCCCTTTCTTCCTCCCTCCTTCCTCTTTCTCTAGAAATAATGAAATCTTTTAAAACATATTTTTAACATTTTGGTTTTATTGATCCAATTGTTTTCTATTCTGTATACTATTTATCTATAATCATCATTTCCTTTCTTCTACAAGCTTTGTGTATAGTTTGCTCTTTTTTTTTTTCTCCCAGGTCTACACAGTGTAAAATTAGGTAACTGCTTTGAGATCTTTTCTTTATTTTTTAAAAAGATTTTACTTATTTGTAAAGAGAGGGGGAGGGAGGGAGAAAGAGAAGGGAGCATCATTTGGTTGCCTCTCTTAAGTGACCAGACCAGGAACTGAACCTGCAACCCAGGCATGTACCCTGACCAGGAATCCAACTGGAGACCTTTCAGAGGGATGATGCCCAATTGAGCCACACTAGTCAGGACTTTCCTCATTTTAAATATAGGCATTTATATCTATATATTTCCTTCAGAGCACTGCTGTTACAGCATTCCGTTAGTTATGTTGTCTTTTCATTTGAATTTTTAAGTAAGCCCTTGAACACAGGAGTTAGGGGTACTCACACAAGGCGTAGTTGAAAATTCATGTATAATTTTAATTGACCCTTTGCATACGCAGATTCTCACCTGCAGATTAAAAATATAGTTGACCCTTGAATAACTCAGATTTGAACTGTGTGAGTCCACTTATGTGCAGATGTTTACATTTTAGTTTTTACTGATCTGTCTTTAAGTTCACTGACTTTATTTTGCTACCTCCAATCTGCTGTTAATCCTATCCAGTGAATTTTTCCAATTGTTTTATTTTTTAGTATCTTTGTTTCAAACTTATAATTTTCATTTCTGTGTAAGGATTCCTTATTTATTCACTCATTAAAACCAGTTTTCCTGTAATTCTTTGGACAATCTTGGTTGGTTAAATCTAACATTTGGATTCATGTCTCTATATTGCTTTTTTCCTAGATTATGGACTACATTTCTTTTGTATGTCTCAGTGACTTTATATTGAATATTGTACATTGTGAACAATACTCTGGAGTCTGTTATCTCCTCATGAAGTACACGGATTCTTATTTTAGTAAGCAATGTACTTACAGGCTAATGACCTTATACTTTTTTAGGCTTGGTTTTGTTTTGTTTTTACAGATCAATGGAGAGTCTAAATAGTTTCCCAAGCTCCACTAAATTGGTAAGACTCAACCTCCAAACACTTTTCCTGTGGATCTTACCATGGGTTGACCTTAGGGCAACCTAGAGTAGGACTTACTCTGCACTCTTGTCATTAACCATGATGTAAACCCTTGTCATTTCAGCTGGATGCCAAAAATGTTAAAGATGGGTTTACAAAATTTCTCTGCTTTGGCAGGGCCAGAACTTCCCAGGCAGGCAGTGCTCTTATCTCATGACTGCTACTACCCAAGATCTCTGTTCTAATCTCAACCCCATATAGTACCTGCTTTTTGGTAAGCCTCAGGTGATCTCATTCTGTGTATTTACAGCCTCGCTGTATTCAGGACTCTTCAGAGAAGCATAGCCAACAGGATGGATACATACACATATACACACAAACACAACCCACATTTATTATTAGGAGTTGGCTTATGCAATTACAGAGGCTGAGAAGTCTCAGGATCTGTAGTCAGTCAGTGGAGATCCAGGAGAGGTGATAATGTAATTCCAACCCAAAGCCAAGGCCTGAAAAGTGGAAGAGCTGGTAGTGTGATTTTCAGTCCAAGTCCAAATCTGAAAGTAATAGAAGACTGATGTCCTCAGCTCAAAGACAGTCAAGCAGAAAGAATTCTGACTCCATCTTTTTGTTCTAGTCAGGCCTTCAACAAATTGTTTGAGGCCTACCACTCATAGATACAACCACAACTAATATTTAACTGAGTATCTTGGCACAACACAACCCAATCAAGTTGAAACATAAAATTAACCATCACACCTGCCGTCAGTCACACACCTGTGGGGGGCTCACACATAGACTTATGGAACTCCCTATCTGCAGGGCACCCTCCTTTCCCTTGCTTTGCCTGTGGTTTCCAGCTATTTTAGTTATCCCTCAGTCTGATTTCTGCATCTTCAGCCTAGTGGGATCACTCTACTCTGGTCAGACTCTAACTCTCTTCATTACAGTTGGGATACTGTCCCCAAGTAGAGGATCTAGGTGATCAGGAATCAGTCTTGTGCTTCCTGTTGTCCTCTGCCCAAAAGTAGTTGCTTTATAAATTTTGTCCATTTTTATAGTTGTTTATTGTAGGAGGACTAGACTGATATCTTTTAAACATGGCTAAAAAGATTGTTAGTTTTCATCTGCTTTTATAGTATTTTTGTGTTAGTAGATATTAGATATGGGTATGTTCAAATTGTCACTAATACAAATGCTGCTTTAATGAGTATCCTGGTACCCAGAAATGGAATTGCAGGATTAAAAAGATATATATTTTGCCAATTACTAGATCCTGCCAAATGGCTTTCCAAGTAACACTATTCTACAGATCTACAAACAGCACATGAGTTCCATTTGTTTTATATCCTTCCCAAAACTTGCTTTGTTAAACTATTATGTTTTTCTACTTGTGCAAGTGAATGCAAAATGATAGTTACTTCAATAAACATTTTCTAGATTACCTGGGAAGGTTAAACATATATGTATATATGTATATATATATATATATATATATATATATACACATACACACACATATATGTTTATACACGTGTACATTCATACATGTAAAATTGAATCATCTTTTTGTTTTTTTGTTTTTTTAAGATTTTATTTCATTATTTTTAGAAGGAGTGGAAGGGAGAGAGGCAGAGAGGGAGAGAGACATTAATGTATGGTTGCCTTTCACCTGCCTCCAGCCACAGACCTGACTGGAGACCTGGTTTGCAACCTTGTTATGTGCCCTGGCTGGGGAATCAAACCTGCAACCTTTGGGTTCGCAGGCCGGCACCTTATCCACTGTGCTACCAGCCAGGGTATCTTTTTGTTATTGATTCTTAGAAATTCCTTATAATTCTACTTACTAATCCTTTTTTGGTTAGGTGGATCCTGCCTCCCTATCCCAATCTTGGCTTATCTTTTAGATGTCTGTTGTCTTCCCATAAATTTAATATAATTACATTTATCTGTGTTTTACTAAATGATTTGTGCTTTTTTGTGTCCATTTCTTTGACCTCTAAACACAGAGGTGTCCCAGAACTCTCTATCTACATAATTCCCAAGTAATCTTACTTAGTCTTATGACACCTGTACATTGATGGTTTTTACAGCTAGCTTCTCTCAACACCAGTAATACATAATTTTAATGACCTCAGCTGAGCTAGGTACTTTCTTCTCCCCTTATTATTGAAGTGTATTGACTGGGAGGTCTACAGTCACTGCCTCCATTTCCTCATCTTCCATTCACTGTTTAACCTCCTGCAGCTTGGCTTTTGTTATACTATACCACTGATACCTATGATTTTTTTCTTAAGCAACATAGCCCATCTCCTTTTCTCTCAAGAAGTTTTATGTGAACTTCTAGTCAAGATGAAGGCTTAGGTGAAATGCCTCGCTGCCTCATACAACTACAGAAAAAATGACAACTAGACTAAAAGTATCACTAAGAAACTTCAGAAAATCAAGCAACATGGAAGTCCAACAACCAAGGATTTAAAGAAGCCACATTCACTCAGATGGGTAGGAGGGTCAGAGATGCAGAGAGGCGCAGAACATGGCAGTTCCACATCCATGGGTGGCAGATAAAAATCAGAACAATACCTTGGGAGCACAGGATCCCAGGCCCAGACCTGACCACCCAGCCCAGGATTCCAGTGCCAAAAAGATAAGTCCCCATAACTTTTGGCTGTAAAAAACAGTGGGAATGGGGTAGCAGAAGAAACTGCTGGGTTCTCAGGAGATTCCTCTTAAAGGGACTGCCAACAGATAAGGCCTTATGCAGACCCAATCCCTCTTGGATTCAGCACCAGGGCAATACAGGGAGAAATTGAAGTGTCTGACATCAGGGCAAGTGCCAGCAGAGAGCTTCCATCCTGGGCAATACTCCAGAGTCCAGGCAGCACACTGTCCCCTCTCTGAGCCCTCCCCCATACAAAGCTGCAGAGTGGTGACTTGGGATGCCCCATCCTGGCAATTACTTTAGGCTCTGTGCAGAACATACAGGTGCACTTTTCTACAACAGGCCACACTACTAAGATGGAGTCAAAGCAGTTCTACCTAATACACAGAAGCAACACAGGGGGACTGTCAAATGAGGAAACAAAGAAATATGGTCCAAATGAAACAACAAAACTTAAGAAAAACAGCTAAACAAGATGGAGATAAGCAACCTATTAGATGCAGAGTTCAAAACACTGGTTATCAGGATAATCAAGGAACTCATTAGGTACTTCAAAAGCATAAAAATGACCCGGGCAGAAATGAAGGTTACATTAACTGAAAGAAAAAATCTACAGGGAACCAACAGTGAAAGGGATGAAGCCAAGAATCAAATCAATGATTTGGAACAGCAAGAAGAGCCCTGGCTAGTGTGGCTCAGAGAATTGAGTGTTGGCCCATGAACCAAAGGGTCACTAGTTTGATTCCCAGGCAGGGCACATACCTGGGTTGCAGGCCAGGTCCTGACTTGCGGGCCACACTCAAGAGGCAACCACACATCGATGATTCTCTCCCTCTAGTTCTCCTTCCCTTCCCCTCTCTCTAAAAATAAAACCTTGAAAAAAAAGAAGAGAAAGAAGAAATAAGAATTAAAAAAAAAAAAAAAAAAAAGGATTGACTAAGGAGCCTCTGGGCTCAAATGTATGAACACCCAAATCATGGGGGTGCCAGAAAAGAAGAGGAAGAGCAAGAAATTGAAAACTTATTTGAAAAAATAATGCAAGAAAACTTACCTAATTTGGTGAAGAAAATACACATACAAGTCCAGGAAGCACAGAGTCCCAAACCAGTTAGATCCAAAGAGGGCCACAAGACACATAATAATTAAAAAGCCAAAGGTTAAATATAAAGAATCTTAAAAGCAGCAAGAGATTAGCATATAGTTACCTACCAAGGAGTTCCCATAAGACTGTCAGCTGATTTCTCAACAGAAACTTTACAGGCTATAAGAGACTGGCAAGAAGTAGTCAAAGTGATGAAAAAAGCAAGGACCTTGTACAACCAAGATTACTCTATCCAGCAAAGCTATCTTTTAGAATTGAAGAGCAGATAAATTGCTTCCCAGACAAAATAAGGAGTTCATCATCACCAAGGAGTTCATTATCACTAATATATGAAATGTTAGAGGGAATTATATAAGAAAAAGATCAAAACTATGAACATTAAAATGGCAATAAATTCACAACTATCAATAATTGAATCTAAAAAGCAAACTAAGCAAACAAGCAGAACAAGAACAGAATCATAAATATGGAGATCATTGGGAGGGTTATCAGATGGTAGGGGGAAGGGGAAGTGGGGGGAAAAGGTTAAGAAGTACAAATTGGGAGTCCTGGCTGGTGGCACAATGGATAAGGTACCAGCCTGCAAATCCAAAGGTCACTGGTTAGATTCCCAGCCAGGGCACATAACAACAACTAAAAATAATCAAGAATCTTAAAAAAAAAAATAATGCAAGTTGGTAGGTACAAAATAGGGGAATGTTAAGAACAGTGTAGGAAATGAAGTGGCCAAAGAACTTACATGCATGAGCCATGGACATGAACTAAGGGAGTGTGGATTGCTGCAGGAAATTGGGGGCACCAGGTGGAGGAGGCAAAGGGGAAAACTTAGGATAACTAATAGCATAATGTATTTTTAAAGATTTTATTATTTTTAGAGGGAGGGGAAGGAAGAGAGGGAGAGAAACATCAATGTATGGTTGCCTTTCACCTGCCTCCAACTACAGACCTGGCTGGAGACCTGGCTTGCAACCTGGTTATGTGCCCTGGCTGGGAATCGAACCAGCAACCTTTTTTCTTTAAAAAAAAAAAAAAAGAAATGTGCCCTGGCTGGTGTGGCTCAGTGGATTGAGCACAGGCCTGCTAACTGAAGGGTCCCTGGTTCGATTCCAATCAGAGCATATGCCTGGGTTGCAGGTTGGGTTCCCTAACTGGGGACACCTGAGAGGCAACCGATTGTTTGTCTCCCTCCTTCCCCCTTCTCCCTGAAAAGAAATAAAATATTGGGAAAAACATGAAGCCACTTGGAGCAATATGGGGATTACAGTATGCAAAACAATAGTTTTGTTTTGTTTTGTTTTGTTAAAACCTTGTGTGAAGTAAATCACATTAAACAAATGGACGCAGAATCGCCCTGCCAGTGTGTTGGGGTACAGGAGAATCGCTCACTTTTCTTGTCACTCCAAGTTGCTCCAGATGCATCTTTACTGAGCTCTATCTTTCCAACCTCCTTTTCCCCCAAAACATCCTAATCTCCACCCATATTGATCTATGGTGGAATCTCAGTTCTCAATCTTAGTTCATTCTGGAAGGCTGTTTGAGAAACAATTTATTTGAATAACAAATCATGCATTCATCCCTTTGTTTTTGGCCTGAGAGATGCATCACTGATTGTACAAGTATTATTAGCATGAAAGAGCTGTCAGGGCAAAAATTGAAGTTTTGTTCAACAACTGAGCCTTTTATCCGTGAACAGCTTGGTCAAGAACTGAATTGTTTGAAATGGGAGACATTGGAAAACAGAGGTTTGACTGTATTTGGAGATTTTTGAATCATACTGTTTCCCATCTCTGTCCTTCTGAGCAATGTCCTTCATCTACTGTGAATCATCTTTAACCATTTTTCTCAGCTCAATTAGCGCCCCCCAGCCCATCTTCCCCTTTATCATTTCTTCTCTTCTCGTGCCTCTATGATCACACCACACTTAATTGTTACATTTATTTATATATCCATTTGTTGCTTCTTGTATGTGCCCTGACCAGGGGATTGAATTCACAACTTTGGTTTATCAGGAAGACACTCTTAAACAGCTGAGCTACCTGGCCAGGGCCTGAATAATTTTATGTACGCATCTTTTTTCTCTACTCAACTGAGGGCTTCTAGAGATCTGAAGCCCTGTCTTTCCTCCATAATGTATATCAATAACAATGAATAAATCAAATGAATTTGAGGAAGCTGAGCTAAACCAAAGTCTCAATTGGCAGGCCACAAAGTTTGCTGATAACAGTTTTATTAACATCATACTACTCAGAGTTGTGACGCAATCAGCATAATCTAATTCTAAAACATTTTGTGTGTCCCCCCCCAAAAAAAAAAAAAAAATAGAAAACTACCCCTTTATAAGTCACTCTCCATTCCAACTCCCGGAATACATTCCCCTGCCCTAAACAATTCTCTCACACCACCAAATTTAACATAGGTGAATTTTGTCCCACTTTACCAAGTTACACTGCAGAAACTCAAACTTAAATCACAGCTCCAGGTTCTATCTGCAGTGTATTCAACGATTTGATCTGGACTTGATTAAAATTAGACCCACGTTTAATAAAGGTAATTGGTTTGGGTTGGTCTTCCTTGTAACTTTCTGTTTAAGTAAACCCTCTTAAGCTGTTTATATTTCGGCAGAAAATAGGGTAACTGGAAAAACCTCACACCCTCTGGTAGCAGTTTTGAAAAGTGCTTGATAGTCTCTTCTGGGGCATTTTCAGCCTACAGGATACCATGGATTAAGCGTTAAGTGAATAGTCGCTTTCTAGGGCTTTTATTTTTAACCTGATTCTTCACAGGCTCACCTCTGGATGGGTGCTGTGCGTATGCACACCATAGGGACCTGGAGAATCAGAACTCGGTTCCCAGGAAAGCCTCATTTTTCTAATTGGGTCAGGTCTAGAGCGCTGCTAGGCAGTACTTTCCTCCTGTGATCGCGCGTCGGAGTCGCTTACGCAGTGACGCGCTGGCGCGCAGTAACGCGCCACGCGGCGCGGTGCACGCTGGGATATTTAAGTCTTCTCCGCGGCGCGGAGCCGCGATGTCTCCGGCGGCTGCGGCTCCTGGAGGATGCGAGCGGCGGCGGCCGATAGCGAGTGTCAGGGACGGTCGAGGCCGGGGCTGGGGCTGCGGTGGGGCGGCTCTTCTCGGTCTGTCGCTGCTTGGCCTTGTTCTGTACCTAGTGCCGGCGGCGGCTGCGCTGGCCTGGTTGGCCGTGGGGGCTACCGCGGCCTGGTGGGGACTGAGCCGCGAGCCCAGAGGTTCGCGCGCCTTGTCCTCGCTCGTTCGGAACGCACGTCGTCAGCGAACACTGCTCGCTTCGCCTCCAGCCAGGTTGGCAGTGAACGGAAATCTCCTAGAGCCGCGGACCTTGCTCGAAGGACCCGACCCCGCTGAATTGCTCCTTGTGGGCAGTTACCAGGGCAAGCCCGGTCCCCCGCAACCTGCCCGGGTTCCGGAGGCCACGGACTTGCGGGAGAAGCCTGGCCGTTGTCCACTCACCCGCACCGCGCCGCTAGCTCCATCGGCCCATCGCGTTCACCACATTTATTCTCTTCACCCTGCTCCTCCTCTGCGACCCTCCAGGAGGCCTTCCCATAGGTAAGATAACGCTGATTTTACCCGATCCTCCTCTGTCTTTCGTCTGAGTAGAATTAAGGACTTAGCTATTAAGTCTGATGTTTTCCCCCATTAAGTCCAAAGGGGATTCTCTGTCCCTTTGTCCTCTGTAAACATCTTGGTGCAAACCTTTGGAATGAGGTGATGCCACAGCTGTTCCTTCCAGTTAAAACTAAAATACCCTTACAATGGATGAAAACGTGTTTAACCTTTCGAATGTTTGAAATTTTTAAAAATATTTTTTATTTGTGCTGATAAGAGAAAATCTATCATTGTAAGTGAGCTCAAAGCACTATTCCCTAGGAAACACTTTTTCCCTTGATTGATACAGCTTGATACAGATGATCAATTAGGGTTTTTTTTAATCCAAATAGTGAAGAGATACATCAGAATGCAAAAATTTGGTGAGAAGATTAGGTTGTTGATAAGTAAATTTAGCTGAGATGAACATTTAGGTGGTGAAAAATATTTGACTCGGGGTGTATGTATATTACTCATGACTTACTGAAAAGATTGAAGGATTCTTGAAAAGTTTCTCCCTGCATGTCCTAGTGCACACCTTTCTTCCATTGTAGTTTTACTTGTGTGGGCAAGGTTTTCAATTTCCCTCTCAAATTGTGGAAGTCCATTTGTGGGCGTGGCTGTGAAGCAGGTGCTACCTTCTGCCTTTGGATGGAATAGTAGGAAGTTGCCATAAAAATTCTGTATTCTGTGTTGTTTGGAGGTTTAAACTCTCTGGAAAATATCTGAACCGACATGGTTCTTTAGTCAGTTAAATTTTCTGACATTCTTTTAAGCTTTTTTTTTGTTCTATAACATGTCTCCTATTCTCCACAGGGATTGTGGGACTTTATCAAATCGGTTTTTAATAACACCTCGAAGACGATATCCAATTCAGCAGGCCCAGTATTCCTCTCCGGGGGTACTTCCCACGGTGTCTTGGAATGGTTATCATAGGAAAGCTGTCCTGTCCCCTCATAATTCCAAAATGGTGTGCAGCCCAGTGACAGTGAGGATTGCTCCTCCTGATAGCAGATTGACTCGTTCTCCAATGTAAGTATTACTATTCAAAGAATAGACTATTATTTGTGTCTTCTTTATTCTTCTATGGTTGTTTCTCTGAAAAGACAGCAATAAAGCAAAAAAAGGAAGTATCTGTTTATTTAAATAAGAACTACCAAAGTTTAATCATTGATCTGTCTATTTATTGTTTTTTGCCTTAGATTGTAGCTTTAATTAAGAGCATTTTCTGTGGGTGTATAAATTATGCTTGTTGGTTAGCTTCTGATTTCCAGTGAAGTCTATGCTATATGACATAATTTTTGTCTTCCATTGCAGATCAGAGCAATTGATCAACTCAACACTGTCCTCAACATCAAGTAATGCTCCAGACCCATGTGCAAAGGAGACTGTACTGAGTGCCCTCAAAGAGAGGAAGAAACGAACAGTAGAAGAGGAAGAGCAAATACTCGCTGATGGTCAGGAAAATAAAAGAAGGTAATGGGCCTAGCAGAGCATTAAAAAGACCTCTTCCATGTATTCATGATTTGTTGAAATATTGATTACTTCCCCCAAAAGATACAGAGGCCAGCTCCAGTTTCTGTGCCTTAGTGGGTCTCTTTTGGCTTTCATGATAGAGCTGAGTTAAAAAAGGCTTTAATGCTGTTTATTACAAGTTTGCACAGGTTAGATCAGTATTACAATTTACCTTTTCCATTAGTATTGGGATAATCCAACAACTATTAGTTATATTAGCATCATACTTTTCATACAAATATGATAAATTCTATTTCTGAGAGAGAACATTCAAAGTTTAGTTATTTGTGTAACAACCAGTTTAATTGTCATAATTGTGCTAAAGGGAATGCTTGGCAAGGAAAAGAGTAGACTAGAGTATGGTAGATTTATAAGTAATGAAAGGAAAACCAACTCCATTAACAGGTTTTCAATCACTTAATGAAAATGGAGTAAGGAGTCTTGTTTCCTGAGCATGGAAAGAAAGTAGGTTGAAGTCACTAATTAGAATGCAGAATTGCATGTGGCTTCCTAAGGAATTAGTTAAGGATTCCACTCATTTTTTGTACAACAAATTGAGTAGCCACAATGTGCCAGAGTCTATTCTAGGTACTGGGAATAGAGCGGTGAACAAGACAAAGTCCTCATGGTACTTGGAGGGAGAGAAACAAAAAGGGGGATGATATTAAAACAAGGTTTAGATTGTAAGTATGTAGGAATTAAAAAGAAAAAAGGGTGATATAATGGAAGGTAATGAAAAGGGGACTTCTTTATATGAGGTGGTCAAAGAGGTGCTCTCCGAGGAGACAGCGAACCCCATGCTTGAATAATATAATCATTGTTCCCATTACCTAAAACAGATTATACATATCCTGCAGGTTCTGGATTGGCCACCTTTGATACTTTAGATAACAAAATTAAGTAAGGAAGTGTTAATCAATGTAGATGTATTTTACGTAACAGGAAAGTTAGGTCATGACAATTAGAAATGTGATTTACAAGTGAATAACTTGAGCTAAAGTCAGCTAACTAGGTAGGAGTAGCAGGAGGCAGGGTGTCTGGAGGTGGGAAAAGAAATAACTATTCTTGCGTTAGTTGGTGTGTTGCTCAGTGGATTGAGTGCTGGCCTGTGAGCCTATTGGATGCTGATTGGATTCCCAGTCACAACGCATGCCTGGGTTGCTGGCCAGGTCCCCAGTCAGGGGTGCACAAGAGGCAACCACTAACTGATGTTTCTCTTCCTCTCTCCTTTTCTTCCCCTCTCTCTGAAAATAATTAAAATCTTTTAAGAAAGAAAGAAAAAGAAAACTATTCTTATAGTCCAAGAATTTTCATGTTCTTCAGGGTAGTAGTCACTTGACACTAGAGAGCCTATAACTGAGGATTCTATATTACTTTCCCATAATTGGAGTAAGCAGTGATTATGTGCATCATGCATAAGCCCTTTTTATAAGTAAGGTGTATAAGTTTTTCCCTAATAAGGTGTAGAAGTTAGTTTGCTATACGTACTAACTTCTAGAGCACTGTGGGATGTGTGTGTGGATTGATCCCTAAAGTGTTTTTGTTTTGTTTTTGTTTAACTTATGGACCTAGGGTGTTAAGTTTGTGATTGTTAATAATTGATACACTGAATAGTTCAGAAGGTTTTGATGTAGAGTAAGTCTTCACTTAACGTTAAGTTCAAGGAAGCTGTGACAGCATATAACTGAATCAATTTTCCCATAGGCTAATTGATAGAAACAAGTTAAGTTTCTGTGACATCTCATCAGTGTTATAAATGAAACAACGTTCAACGAAATGATGTTATTCAAGAATCTGCGGCATTTTTATATTTGCAGCCAAGGCAATCTTAGAATAAATTTACCCTTGGGAATCCTTGGGATTTGAAGTAGCCTTTTTCTTGTCTAGTATGGGACCTGTGCTTGAGATAGTATAGGTCCCAGGAATATGAGAGTATGCTTTAAGGGGAAAAAAGCCATTTTAATAGAGAGTTTTTTTTTTTTCATTTATTATAGGCGCCATGATAGCAGTGGGAGTGGACATTCAGCATTTGAACCCCTGGTGGCCAATGGAGTCCCTGCTTCTTTTGTACCTAAGTAAGTGAAAATCCATCTGGTTGAGATATACACTATTTAGAAAAAGAGCATTGTCAAAGTTACTTGCCTATAGATTTTCCTCTTTGATTTTTGCATTGTTTTATTTTATAGGTACAAATCTTTGAAATCAGAGGAGCATTTGAGTAACTTGCCATCATAATTCTCATAAATCTTTTTAATATTTTTCATTAATATGGGTAAAATATGTTAAGGCTTAGAGAATTTGTAAGTATATTTAGAGAAGGGGGAAGAGAGAGGGAGAGAGACATCAATGTATTGTTGTCTTTCACCTGCCTCCAGCTATGCACATGGCTGGAGACCTGGCTTGCAACCTGGTTATGTGCCCTGGCTGGGGAATTGAACCAGCGACCTTTGGGTTCGTAGGCCAGTACCTTAACCACTGTGCCACCAGCCAGGGCCTGTAAGTATATTTAATAACCAGGTATGTAAACAAACATCATAAAGTTTGCACAATGGGTAAAATGCAACACTGAAGTTTAAGACAAGTGATAAGTTTCTACATTTGAGTTTAAATACATTTGAGGAAGAAATGGATGGGAGGGAAAATTTCACACAGAAATATGTGTGAAAAGACTTGGGTCAACTTATATGCTTAATGTGGCTGCCAGAAAAGCCAGCATGTTCCTCCTATTCTGTGCTGACAGAACAAAGACTAGGATGAGGCAGGTAAGTGGTAGTCTTGCTTTCCTTAGTTCTGCTCCCATAGTCCATGGAATGCTGTCATTGTTCCAATGTGCTACAGTATAAAAGAAGATCTACGCAAATTGAAATTCATTTTGAGTGAAGCAACTAATATTTTAAGGGGTGGTGGGAGGGAGTGAGTGAAGGGATTTTGTATTTAAAGATTTTATTTAGTTAGAGAGAGGGGAAGGAATAGAGAAAAACACCAATGTGTGGTTGCCCCTTGCACGCCTTAAACTGGGGACCTGGCCTGCAACCCAGGCATGTGCCCTGATTGGGAATCAAACCAGTGACCCTTTGGTTCACATTGCCAGCACTCAATCCAGCCAGGGTGTGTGGGGATTTTGAAGGTACATATGTACTAGTGCAGAGGAGAAAAGCCTCAACAGCAATAAAAAAGGGAGGGAGGGAAGGATAATGGTCTCCAAAAACAACTGAAGAACTATCAAATGAAAGAAGGAAAACAACTTGTTCACTATGGCACCAAATAGGACCTATGGGTGAAAGTTAAAGGAAATATGTTTTCATCCATTATAAGGATAAACTGGTCCACGTTTGACATTCGTCACTCCAGGAGATAGTGAATTGTCTTCAGAGTTCCCCAACCTCCAGGTCACATATCAGAGGTGAGCTTGAATGTAATGCGCTTAAATCATCCTGAAACCACCTCCATCCCCCATCTGTGGAAAAATTGTCTTCCACGAAATTGGTCCCTGGTGCCAAAAAGGTTGGGGACCACTGGACATTGTAACAGGAAGGCTGTACAGGGAATTTCTGTTTCAGTTGGAAACTTAAAAAAAATAGTGGGTTCCTTTTAACTGATTTTTTTTTAACAGCTTATTGAGGGATAATTGATGTTTAATAAGCTGTGTCTGTTTAAAGTCTATAGTTTTATAAGTTTTGACATGTATACACCTGTGAAACCATCGCCACAATCAAGATAATTAATGTAACCTTAACTTCCAAAAGTTTTCCTGTGTTCCTTAGTAATACCTCCTTCCAGTTTTGCCCCATCCCCAGGCATTCAGCATCTGTTTTTTGTCGTTAGAAGTTAGTGTGCATTTTGTAGAATATTATTTAAGTGGATTTGTACATTTAATTTTCAAAATATTTGTCTATCCCTTCTTGACTTTGTCAGGTATTGTTCATGGTTAACAATGAAATTAAGGGTATTATCCTTTTTTAGTAAGTTTATTTAAGATTTTGTGACCATGGATGAAACCTTAAAAGAATGTTGCCTTCAATAGCACATCTATCTTTTTCCTTTTGTAAGGCCTGGGTCTCTGAAAAGAGGTCTCAATTCCCAGAGCTCAGATGACTACTTGAATAAGAGATCCCGCACCTCTTCAATGAGCTCCATGACAAGCACATATGCAGGTGGCATTCCTAGCTCCAGCCGCAATGCCATTACCAGTTCTTACAGTTCTACTCGAGGCTTCTCGCAGGTACATTTTCTTATGGGTGGCATGGGCAAAATGGGCATTAATTAATTGATTATTACTCAGTATGTTTTATCACCTTTTATGTCAGATATTGGGATTATCTCTAAAGTAACAGAAGATACAAATCCTTGAATAATAACTATAGACCAATGAAACAATAAAAAGCCAAGAATGTAAACTGGTACATATTTGGAAATGGACGAAGGATCAGTAATTCAGTAAATGGTGTTAATTGGATTGAGAAAGGTAGATTGAGATGGGATTGCATTGGGTCATAAAAAAAATTTATCCTAGGTTGAGGATTTAGTGAAAGTTTTAAAAATAAGAAGTGATTATAATTATTTTTTAGGAAGAGGATGTTGTATAACGTAGTGAACAAAGCTGACTTTGCTACCAGATGGACTTAGGTTGAATTTTGGCCATGTAGAGCCTTAGGTGGGTAAATAACTTAGATTCTTTTCTTCATTTCTGAAGGATTATTGTAAAGATTGGAGATAATGTTTGAAAGTACTCATTACAGTGCCTGTCAATAGCTGGGCACCCAGTTACATAATACAAGAAAAAAATAATAATAAAGCTTTGTGGAGGAATGTTTTCCAGAGAAAAAAAATTTTTTGAGATAAGTTCATCAAAAATGCTTTTATAGTAACATGAATGCAAGATGAAGGCCTAAGGCAGAGCAGTTGTGGGAATGCAAAGAAGAGGATAATCATAATAACCTTTACCTTGATTATTCTAGGCTGGCCCTATCCTAAGCACTTTATGTACATTTCTTCATTTAATCATCAAAATGGGCCTATTAAGTACATAACCATTACCCCTATTTTTAAAATCCTTTTATGTGTAAATTTCAAATGTACACACAAGGAAAGAAAATAGGAGCCTCTATGTAGCTTCAATAGGTAACAGAATTTTACTCTTTTAAAGTAAATTGTAAACACATCATTTCACCTGTAGAAGCACTTAAGCATGTTTTTAAGCAATTTTAACATTAATAACTGAGTACCATTACTCCTCTTAAAAACTATTTAATATTAGTTACTATCACTTCATGTTCAAATTGCCATTACTTCCTCAAACTGCCCTTATTACTTTGTATCAGGGACCAAACATCAATTCATTACATTTGGTTCATATGTCTCTTACTTAGGCTTTTTAAATTTATAATGCTGCTAGTATTTTTTTCCATGCTTATTGAAAAACTGGATCATTTTATTATGTAGAATTTACCACATTCTGGAATTAGTTTGCATTGTCACTGTGTCATTTTATTTTAACAGGTGTTCTTTTCCCTGTTTTCCTTGTAAATGAGTAGTTGGGTCCTGAGGTTATATTCAGGGTCAGGTGTTTTGGCAGAATATTGTGTATTCTTGGCTCCCTATTGCATCACATTAGGAGCACGTGGCGTCTGGTTGCCTCACTTTTGTGATGTTAATATTGATCACTGGGTTCAAATGTTGTTAGAGTGATACTCCATTTTAATTTTTGTATAATAAATTATACAAAATGGTGATATTTTACCTTTCCCTCTATGTTTATTAACTGAAATTCTATGTAGAAGAACATACTCTAACTATAGGAATGACAGGATAATAAGACATTGAGCCCTGGCTGGTAGCACAGTGGTTAAGGCGCCGGCCTGCGAACCCAAAGGTCGCAGGTTCGATTCCCCAGCCAGGGCACATAACCAGGTTGCAAACCAGGTCTCCAGTCAGGTCTGTGGCTGGAGGCAGGTGAAATGCAACCATACATTGATGTCTCTCTCCCTCTCTGCCTCTCTCCCTTCCCCTCTTTCTAAAAATAATGAAATAAAATCTTTAAAAAAAAA